>JAOEGS010003918.1:3048-14178 GCA_025447755.1 Corythornis vintsioides
GGGGTTGGAAGGGAGCTAGAAGATCATCTAGTCCAACCCCCCTGCCCGAGCAGGATCACCTAGACCAAGTCACCCAGTAATCGCCAGCCTGCAAAGGTAGAGAAACCTTGAAAAAAAATCCCAAACCATACAAATGTCCACTGTTTCCACTATACTATAAAAGAGATTTAAAGTGAGATAATACTAGTAGTTGCTTTTAGCATATCTCTCTTACTTGGTACATTTTTCTTGTTTTCCAAACTCTATTTCTTAAAACTTTAAAAAAACAAACAAACCTGAAAACTTTTTTAAAGATCACATATATTTAACTTCTTGAGTTATTAATAGTACAGCATTTATCTAAAGAGTTATATCAATGTTTAAGAATCTTCTAAACACATTGTACTTCAATCACACACATTTTTCCTTATTACAAAATCTGGTCCAAATCAGAGTTGTGAACAACTTTAAGGGAACCTTCACAAATTTCCAATTTCACTTAAACTGACTTCACAAAGGAAATTAATAAATTTTCTATAATAATTCATTTTGAGTTATTGGATTAGAATTGTTTCTTGAAAGGATAAGGAAAATATTTCTGGAAATCTAAGGAAAAAAAATGTTTAGAATCTTTAAAGAAAATGTAAAAAGAACTTCTATAAGTTTACTAAAATTATTCTATTTGGCAAGAAATATACATTTTATATTCAAAGGAGTGTGAATATTTAATTATAATAATGAATTATATTCAAATATATTCAATTAAGTGTGATCACATCTCATTAAAGATGTCTAAGGTCAGTTTAGGTCCTTATAGAACCTACAGGTACCCCTTTGCTGCAAGTACTTTATTCGCAAAAAGAAAGAGATGGTATTCAAAAGTGCTGATCTGCAGGTGTTTTTATTGCCTTAATTTCCTATATGAAACAGATCCTCAAAGTACAAGGAGCTTGACCATGAACTACATGTGTTTGAAAAGCAGTCATACTTCCAGTACTGTTATATGCTACTGTTAACATTATAACTAAAGTGCTGTGTAATTTTAGAATGAATGTTTTTTCCACAACAGAAATTTTATTTAAACTATTATTAAATATAATTAAAATAGTAAATATGAGACTTTTGAAGTAGTTTAACCACTTGTTAGAGTGTTCAAAATGCATATGGACTTTGTAAGGTTTTATAAACAGAATGTAAAAGAAAAATATCCTTTTTTTCTTCTTACTACTGTCAAGATATGCACATTACTCCTCTCTCTTTGATGAAAAAGCTAAATAAAGTAATTTTGTACTTAATTTTTTATTTTTTTTTAATTCATCATCAAAAGGTAAACGTGGAGGTGAAAAGGCAATATGCCCTTTCCTGACTGTCCTTCATCACTAGATACCCAGAACTGTGATTAGGAGAAGATCCCATCCTAGAACAAAAACCACATATTGTTATGTCCATGACCTATACAGATGTCATTTGGCTTTTGAGACTGCCTCCCAGTATGGCATGAAGGCAGGCATGCAAATAACTGCTCTCTAGAGGTTAAATTCCTCTGATTGGCAATTTCAGTTTCTTTAGATGTAATTCACCTTTCTATGTGATTTCAGGGACACATTCTGCCTGTAAAGAACGTAGTACATTAGCTTTCTATTAATATCCAAGTTCATGGTATAACCCCAGCCAGCAAATAAGCAGCAGACAGCTGCTCACTCACCCCCCAAATCCATGGGATGCTAAAGACATTTGGGAGGAAAAGGTAAACCTCCATGGGTTGTGATACGGGCAGTTTAATAGAACAACGCAAAAAGGGAAGAAACAATATTAATGACAATACTACTATTGAAGTAATATATAAAATGAGTCATGTACAACACAGTTGCTCACCAGCTCTGGTTGTTCCACTCAAAATATGCAGTGTGGAAAAAAATATCACTCAGCAAGCTGCCTCTTGTATAATGGGCAAGACACCAATAACAAATATCCCATTGGCTGGTTCAGTCCAGCTGTCCTGGCTGTGGCCCTTCCCAGCTACTTGTGAAAATTAATCCTATCCTAGTCAAACCCAGGTCACTAAGGAACAGAGAGCTGAACTTATAAATGAGTTTTCAAAGATAAATTAGAACTTTTTAGCTTTCAACTATTCCTTGAAATTTTTCTCAAGTTAACAGTAACAAAAAACATTGGCATCTAATGGTGAATGAAGCCAGTCATGTTAGTATGTTGCACACCTCTGTAATATCTCTCACAAGTGTTCACTAAATGGGACTTTTCTTGACAGATTACTAGGTATACTAAGTGCTAGGTCTGTATTTAAACAACACATCTTTTTTCTCTGACAGATGACAAGATTTGTTAGTTTGGGATCTTTTTAGAGTTATAAGTTGACAAAAAACAAACAAAACAAAACCAACAAACCCACAGAGAACTAACATTCTCTGTTACTTATTTTATAATCTTTATTAAGCATCTGACTATTTCGTGATGTTTATTAAACTGGAAATACAAAGTTCAGCCTATATCTGAAAGACATTTCCAGGGACAGAAACAAGGAAAATCAACATGGATTCACCAAGGGGAAATAATGCTTTACCAATCTGACAGCCTTTTATGATGTCGTAACTGGCTGGTTAGATAAGAGGAAAGCAGTCGATGTCATCTACCTTGACCTCAACAAGGCTTTTGACAGTGTCTCCCATAACATCCTCATCAGGAAATTCATGAAGTGTGGGTTAGATGAGTGGACAATGAGGTAGACTGAGAGCTGGCTGAGTGACAGGGCTCAGAGCATAGTGATCAATGGTGCAGGGTTGAGTTGAAGGTCTGTAGCTCAGGGTGTTACCCAGTGGTCAGTACTGGATCTGGTCTTGTTCAGCATATTCATTAGTGATAATACTCCCCTACTCTCTCACTCCCCCTCTTTTCCTTTTTTTCTAATAACTTTTTTCCTTTTCCTCTCTAAAGGTGGTTATGATGTAAATCTCTTGCCTACAAAACATAAGTCTTTATGCTTACTGTTTCTTGATTGTTTCATTAAGGAGAACTAATAAATTGGTTTGTTATTGTTCCTTGGAGTCATTGAAGTGACTGCCACCCAGGTAGCCCTGCAGTGCAGGAGCAGCCACTTTCGGCGGATCTCAAAAGATTCACCTTCTTTGTTGTCCACTGAGTGGGATGAGGCATTATTTAATTGGTGTCATGAACATGCCCTGAATAAGAGGGCAAGAGGAACTTGGAGGAGATATTGGCTGAGTCGAGAAGGGAGGACATTTCAACAGCAGAGTCTGAGTCCTCCGACAGTCACTTTGAATGTCTCACTCCTCTTGAGAAGTTCACAAAGGGTGCCACCTTTCTGATTCTGCACTTAGCAACACAGAGGTGAATGAGCACCACCTCACATGGTCATCTAATAACACGTCATCAATGATGGTGATTTTAGCACATTAGTAGTATGAAAACTTTCTGTTTTCTTAGCCATCTTTAACAAGCCACGCATTGACTTTCTTGACCAACAGTTTGCTCTGGTTCTTGAACACACACACCTAGCCACGTGGTCCCAACAGATGCTGGTAAGTATTTATATGGCACTATTGGTAAAATTTGCTACTCTGCTTTGTGTTCAAGTTTTTTCACTTTGGTTTGATTTTCATGAGCTATGGTTTGCACCTCTTCCTATGTATTCCCTTCACTGTTGCTGTACAGGCAGGGAAAAGGATAGCTCTATACAGAGTACATTTGGGGCTAGCACTTAGGTTTTTTTCAAGTCCTCAACACAACAAGGAGTAAACTACCGCTGGAACTTCTCAGCAGGCAGTATAGTGAGAGAGCAAAAGTCTGTGTGATACTGACCTCCAACAAGTGTCATTACTTATTTATGTATGAATTGAAGGAACAATGTTAGTTCATCCATCTCTTGTGAATGCCTTTTCTTGGCCAGACAAAGCTGATTTCATGTAGGAGCTAGACTGAGTGGCAAAGAAAGTTAAAGAGAATTTATGAAGAACTGCTTCAAACATGAAGAAGGATATCTGAAATTGATTTTCCTAGTCACTGAAGACGTGTTGTAGATTGGTAGCCTACCACTTCTTTCCTTCCACAAGCACAGGAAATTAATTTTTTTTTAATATGTGAAGAAATAAAGATTTCTTTGAGATTGAGATTAATTATTTTTAATATTAACAAATAATAAGGTTAAGGATTAATGTCTCATTTTTAAAGTTAAAATCTTTCTGGAAAGTAAAGCATAATTCAGTGCTTAAGAAATACATCATTAAAAGGCAATTTGAATGGTCTTAAAATCTCTTCAATCTTATATTAGAGGATTTCAGACGTTGAATAACTTTTATACCAGTGAAAAAACTTAAATTCTGAGATTTAAGCAATTATTTAGAAATTTTGTTGTTTCAGGCTTTTATATCTTTAAAACTTTTGAGGGAGTTGTACTTTGTTGTTTTTGTTATTTTGGCTTAGTAGAAACAAGAGAAAATTTTATTAATTAAAAACTCAGAAGTTACTTCTTTCCTACAAATTCTTTCCTTTACTGAGCAGTTCTTTTCACCTCTCCTTGCATTTGTTGTTTCAGAAAGGACATGCTCATGATGAGGTGATATTATCAGATTTCAGAATCTCCACATCTCCAGCAGAATTCTGTGTGTTACTGTAAGCTTGCGTGTAGATAGGTCACTGGACCTGTAGTTCATAACCTGATCCCATTAACTGTCAAGGACATCCCAAAGTTTTGAAATTTAACCTTCAAGATCTTGAAAAGCACTATGAAGTGCTTTCATTAAACTACCATGCTGTAGTATATCACACTTTTGATATTAAACACCAAGTTCCTTCGTTCAACATAATAAATGGCACAAAAAATAATTAATTCATGTCTTAATTAATTCATAGACTTAAAAATATGTGTCCCTGTCTTTCATTGTATATTCTAAGGAGCCACTGGGATATGGATCCAAATTCTGCAGTTCAGGTTTCATTTTTGTTTACAGAGAGATAGCTTCATGCTGAGTGCTTAAACCACAAGATCATTACAGCACTGCAGGGCTACTGCAAAGTTTATTTTTCCTCTCTTGACTCTTCTTAATCCCATTCTTGAGTATAAATAATTCCATAATCCCTTACTTTTGAGAAAATATGTCATTATTTCAGTAATGATTCTGAGTGGACACTGCTGCATAAATAAAATTCCTTTAACCTTGCTACCAAGAGGTATTCATGACCAGCTGCTGTGTCTGCTCTTCCATGGTCTTTATTTCCCAAGGTGTCAGGAACTAAAAGACTATTGAAAATCATATGGTTTGGGGTGGGTTTTTTTTTCAGTTATTATTTATAAGACAACACAGGAAATACACATGGAATTATAGCTTTGAAGAGAGATTTTTTATTCATGCAGAAAGGGCCCTGAAAAAAGTACAGTTGCAGAAGATGACAAAGAATAAAGCTTACTTCTTAAAAGTGTCACATCTTTCTAAGACTCTCATTTTCAACTGCTGTTGTGGGTTTTTGAATCAATATGCAATTTTTGAACTTGCTTTTAGCTGAAAGCTATTTAAAAGGTCGTCCGACCTGATAGCTATTTAAAAGCATCCTACAGGGTTAGAAGTGCTTATTCTTAACTTGCATTGTTGAATTTAAAGAATAGAGGCCCAATTTTAAAATTTGAGTGAAAGGCAAATTCTTGCCTTTTGGCACTAGTACAACAGGTACACACAGAAAACTCAGAGGATGGACTTTTAAATGTTAAAACGTGAAATTACTTGTCCTGAGACACACAGAAAAAAATGTTCTATATGGTCCTCACTACATCAGTGGGATGACATCAAAGCTCTGTTTATTTTTCTGGATAGTCATGACCCCTTTTTTCAACAAAGTTTTAAATTTGCATTCTAATGCAAACAATATTGAAATTAAACTAATATTCTATTTCTTGTAGCTCTCAGATATTAACTCAGTTTCAAGACTACTTGACAAACAGTTGTTTCCTAATTAAAACTGGATATTTTTTTTTTTGTTTCTTTGTACTCTTTATATAGCTAGGTGAGGAGATGCAGGTAAGTGAAGCAATGATGACTTAAGACTAGAAATCTATTCTGTTCAAGTGCATGTCATGACTGTTACATCTTGTAACTGTTCTCAACTGTTCACATCTGATTATTTTTTCTTGAAAGAGAAGCCCTCTAATGCCATTAATAATTCATTTTTGCTGCTTGCTTTCCTTGGTCAAATAAACTGATCAACTGACATAAAATGTCCATTCTTATGAAAACATTTGCAGGTAAACAGTTTGAACAATGTTTTAAGGTGATGTAACTTAAAGATTATATTCTAGAGAAAATACATATATCGTGCTCAGTATTTAAATGTGGGATTTCCTAATAAGTTTATAAAATACAGTAATATTTTACAAGATTTTTCTGTAACTAGATCACTGCTACTCTGAGTATTATTGCCAATGGGCAGTTAACCTATAAACAGAAAACCTCTTCTTTAATTGTACTATCGCAGATCGTGCACAATGGCTGACTAATGTACCCCATCAAAATACACATTTATTAAATGTTACCTTTCATCTTTCAAAGACTTGGAAGTGCTCGAGTACGAAAAACTAATTCTGGCACATCATCAGAATGTTTTTACTTGCACTGTTTTCTGATGATGAGTTTTATACAGCAGCCTTACAAGCCTTTGTGATATCGTTTGCCTTTGCACCTTGAGTATAAGACTAAAGAGATTTGATGCACTGTGTCTTGTTATGTCTCATTCTGTCAATGTGTGTCTGTGTGGCTCAAAGTGATATGATATTATGTGTGCTCTATTGCATCAAAAGGACATAACATTTCTTCTGCATTCTGAATAATGACAGATTTTTTTTCTACAAGATTAATGTTATCTAATGTTACATATGTAGTAGAAAAATATTTGTAGAAGAATTGAATACCTAGATACGGAGAGGATGACGTTGATGCAGGGGAAAGGGGAGAAACCTGTGCTAATTCTCTGATGTATACAGCAATTTGAAAGGAAAACATAAGATAATGAATATCTAGCAAATGTAGCAAATCCTAGTATATGAGATTATACTCTTTTTTTTTAAAAAAAGCACCTTGTTGAGAGTTTACAATTTAACAAGAAAAGAAAGATTGTGAAAACATTTTGGAATTTTAGCTGTGGAACCAGCTTGTAAACTGATTCAATGGAAAGTAGCCTTGTGTTGGTAAGATAAATACTTCCCTGTGCATGTATGTTTGTGTGTGAGAAAGAGAAATGGGGAGGGAGGTGTTGGGGTGAGACAGAGAGATACACAGTGAGACAGAACTGCTTGAATAGTGGGTCAGACATCTACAATTTCAAGATATGCTCTACAAAAGATATGACTCCAAGATATTTCAGATACCTGCTAAACATAGATGCCAGATGTTACAGGAAATTTGTTGAGATAACTCACTGATAGACATCTAGCTTCCTAAAACAATTTTAGATGCCCAAATCAGATGTATTCTAGACTTTGTTTCCCTTTTTCATTTCCCCATTCTTGAAATAAACATAATGATACCTCACTACCTCACAGAGATATGATGAAATGAACATTTGAAAGAAACCCAAGTATCTCAGAAATTAAAGCCATATGGGTAACAAGATATGTCCATCATGCAAAATGTTTTTTAAACATCAAAAGGCAGCAGCTTTGTAAATCTTACACAGAGATTAAAAGGCTTATTTGAAAATCTTTGCTGTAAAAAGATGGCTTATTGTGGAATACATTGAGAGCTGATGATGGTTGCTACCAAGAAATCTTTGATCCAAAATCAGTCACTGAATTCATTAATACCATCAGGTGTTCCAGACACAGTGCATAGTGTAAGTATCAGTTAAAACAGAGAAGGAATCAGCTAAGAGTTTGGGCATATGGCAGAATCAGTGGCAAATAGAAGGAAATGCCTATTGAAAAGGACACATGGTAGGAGTTGAAAGAAGGTCTAGGGAAGGAGTCATGATTAAGTCCTGAGAGGAGGCATTGAAATTATACTATTAGGAAAAATAGATGAAGTGAGATGAAGTAATATTTTTGTGATCTTATTGCTTCTACTAAACAGAATAAGTGACCCTACTGTGTTTTTTTATCATATGTCATAAACAATATAAATCACTGACCTCCCAACGTCAACAATCCTACTCAAAGGACAATATACACCTTTGGCAACTCTGTTTACACAAATGTAATGCTATTTTATTCAACTATATTATTTGCATTTTACATCAAAACACAACAAACAACAACTATTTAAAATAAAATAAATGAGATCTATCTTCCTAGAAGCCTGACGAGAGGAAGAAAGTATGGTATTTGATTGTGAAGCACATACACAAAATGTCATTCCATCTTCATACATTCCAAAAAACCTTCAGTCACCTCTGACTGCTTGTCCTTGTGAAGAAGTGATTTGTATGAACAATCTGTTAATTTTTCCATAATTGTAAATGGGTTAGAAGGTAGTACCTGCCAGCATACAAGCTAGAATTTTTGACAAGTTTTTTTTACAAAATACATTGTGCAAGTATATTGAAGAAATTAGAATTTAATATGGAAGATATGACAAAGACTTTTATGAGTGATATATCAGAAGAGGATTAAATTTACAATTCTTGTTTCTAAATAAATAATTTACTATGGCCTTCCCATACCAGTGAAGAAGGTTAACACTATCTCTTCCATTTCTTACGTTTCTTTCTGCAGGAATAATATGAATGGAAATTCCAACCTTGTGATACATAAGTCTTCAGCAATTTTTATTAGAAAATGGGCCTTATTGGTACACAAGGTGGAGGGAAAGGAAAATCAGCATTACTTAAAAGTGGTATTGAAATGTGTGATTTATATAGGCAGTGCTGAGCCCAGCTTTTAACTGTGGATTCATTTTCTCACTACTTATGTTGAAATCAACTGTGCTGTGTCAGTTTTTTGCAGAATCAGACCTACTACTACATGTAACTCACATATTAATAAAAAAGTGAATGTTGTTTCATCTATAATCAGACAGTAGATAACATTGTTCCCTTTCCATTTTATACTGTCTGTGATGGGCATGGGGTAAGTGGATTGAACTAGAATAGAATCAATGTCCCTGAGAGTACTGAAACAAAACCTGAGTATCTTTTCTGATACATAAAAGATATCCTAGTATACCTTAGTGACATTATTGAAAGATAAATTCAAAAACTAATATATCTTCCTTAGATGGGTGGAACAACTTGTTTGCACAGAAAGCATTACCATTTGTTAAGGAAGAGAAATAAAGGAAAAAGCTATATGTGTAACCAAAGAAAAAAGCAATCTTTGAGTGAGACATAACATGTGATGACACCAGGATTTATGTGTTTCTCTCCTTGATCTTCTATATCACAAAACCTGACTAAGATAAAGAATTCCAAGAAATTTGTACTGTTACAGAGATCAGAAATGCAGAAATGCAGAATTCACTGAGAAGATAAAAGTTATAGAACCGACCCTACTCAGAGGTATATGAACACACGTGCTGACTTTCACAGTGAAAAACTACCTTTCTGAAACTTAAGAAGGAATGTATTACACTTGGAAGGAAGTAAAATGGTAAATTATATTCTACCAATCTGGAATGACAAAGTTAACTTCTGACACTTACATATCCCACTGGGTATCAGCTGTATGCACAATATGCAGCACCTTATTTTTCTTCTGACATTTTGGCCTAAATTTTCTATAGTTTCAATTTAGTGAACCATTTGGGGCCCAGTATGGAACTGAAAATCAGGGACAAAAGTATAATGGTATGTGGAACTCCTTATCTTCAGTGTTCTCATTCTCACACCCCTTCTAATATATCTATTATTTCCATTCATTATTTCAGCCTTGTGAAGGCTTTTGAATGTCAGGTCAATGAACTAGCCTTCATTTGGTTTTATTTGTTTTTTTGTGTTTGTTTTTTTTCCCTATATAATATTTCTGTAGGCCACTCTTTTTCTGGCCAGTTCTTATTTCACTAAACAAGATAGAAATTATTTTTAAAATATTTTGTTCTAAAACAATTTGCAACCTGACATTTTTAAAGTGTGCTTTAAAAACAAGGTCTAGAGCGATACTCAATATATTTTCAATGTACTTGATAAGTATCAGCTGGCAAGTCCACACAACACCTTTTTGTGATTCTGATAATAATGGGTAATTCACAGCATTATAAATTAAAAACAGAGAAAAATGGGAGACAAATACAAAGTTGGCCATGCCACATATAAGTTCGGTTTCAGTTTCCATCTCTTTTTTTCAGTCTAGGGTACCTGTATGATTAATTTCTTAGAATTCTTCCTTTTATTATCTTTTCTAAACTGCTTCCCTTTCTAATACTTTGTTGTTTTTTGCTATTTTATTCCATCATCATTATAGAAATCAACTCTGCCCAAGGCAACAGAAATTTAAAGACTAACACTGACATAAGTGAAGGCAGAATTGAACATATTTGATTTTCAGAAAATACCCATTCTTCTTGTATTTCTCTCTGCTGTTAAGAAGGCTCAATGATCCTATCAAAAGGACTTACTAACCTGGTCATTGTAAATGTAAGCAAAGACAAGACATGACATTTCATTACAGATACAGTATCAAGCTGAAGTCAAATTAAAGAGCATCAGCAGGTAAATGTTCCCCACGGTATCTAGTCAAAAAGAAAAAGCACTCTTTTGTCAGGCTTTTTCTCTAATATTTCACGTTCATTTTTACCGCCATCAGTATATAATTTATGGCCAGTATTCAGCAGTGTGCTTCCAGAGTTATTTTATATGCACTTTGTTTGCCATGACTTTTATTTAAGGACATTCCAAAGAACATTTTTATAAACTCTGAACAGGTCATTATTCATCGTTTTTTTTTTTTGGATGGTTTACTGTTTACTTGATAGCCTATATGTGATTTATCAGATCAAGGCTTTGATGCCTAGGGCATCATTTTTTCAAACATGTTTGAAGGGGAAGTGATCCTGAGGCTGTGAAATATATTGATTTGATTATTGTAAATATTTTCTTGCTGAATATAGAGAGAACAGCATGCCCCTCCCACAGTTTACCTACCTCTGGGAAAGGGTTTGTGCTTGTCATGAAATAAGATATGTAAATTTATACTACTGA
>JAOEGS010003919.1:0-14033 GCA_025447755.1 Corythornis vintsioides
GGAGTCTCCTGCTCTGGAGACACTTAAGACCTGCCTGGATCTGTTCCTGGGTGACTTGGTCTAGGTGACCCTGCTCAAGCAGGGGGGTTGGACTAGATGATCTTCTAGGTCCCTTCCAACCCCTAACTAGATTCTATAATTCTATAAGAAAAAAAATTAATTTCTTTTTCCTCACCTTAAAAGTCCAATATAATTTTATTTCATTGTGTTATATCAAGTGGGAAATAATTCTGATTCTTAAAAAAAGAGAAAAAAAAAAAGGTCTAAGTTAGCATAGAAAAATGGAAGGAAAAATTGAGCTTTTACAATGACCCAGCTATTAACATGAATAAACTATTCATTGCCTTCTCTTTCTTTCTCTGTATTCTATGCACATGCCATACAGAGAAAACACAACTATACATAATGAAAATGCTCACATTTGTGTAGAGGTAAAACGCATGTGATATATCAGGCAAAAGTGTTACATTTTGCATCTTAAGTATTGAAACCATGCTCTTATCTGCTGTCTGGAAATGGCAGTAGTGGTCAGGGTTGTTGGAGCCAAACCTTGGGTTTGCATCACTAACTAATGCTGCCTGTTCTGGTAGAATAACATTGAAACTAATTATGGGATTAATGCCATTCATACATCTTTCATACCTCCAAAGCAAGCATTCAGTTATTACTAATTATAAGAGACATTTATCTAGAGCTTTTTTAGGTTTATTTTTCCCAGAAGTCTGTTTTCTACTGCACAGATCAAGATGGTTTAGGTATTTTCAACACAGTAAGATTTCCAGGATGACCAGAAACACATCATCTACAATTATTTACAGACTATCCTGGACGCTTTTGTCATGAATGGCTAGAGCAACACTCATAACAAAATATAGTGGCTTGCTGTACCTTCAGGTTTGTTTCTAATCATATGTGCTGCCTGCAGATTCTTATCTGTGTCCTTAGGCTCAGTTATAATGACAGAACTTTGATCTCAGATATCCTTTCTGCCAGAAACATCCTCTGTGGAATTTTCAAACTGTGTTTCTACTTGAAGAATTAAATTTTGAGATATAATTGAAGATCTGCAGGAATCATCTTCTTCCTATTGGGAAGGATGCACAGTGCTCTTTCATTGTTTCCTAGATCTTTCTTATAGTCTATTACACCATCTTCTGTTAGTTTTATTTTTAGAAAGATTTCTCTTTGTGATCCTCTGTGACTTGTACATAGGGCATAAGATGTCAGTTTTCTTAATTACTATGGTCAGTTTACATCAGGAAGAATCTGTCTTCGCATTTTAATTTCTAATTAAAATTAATATACCAAATTCAGACCTGCTGTGAGTAAGTATGGTATGTTGATTTCACTGGACACAGTAGGCCTGACGATGCACCAGAGTTGTTTAGACTTGACAGAATGTTAACACACACAAAAAATTCAAACCTGTTTGTACTGCTGCTGCCAGTAAAACTGCTCAGTGTCAAAAGACAGAAATTCTCTCATCTATTTAGTGAGAAATAAAGGGTTAAATAAGCCTAAATAATAATCATTATTATATGTATAATTTTTATTATTGAATGTACGAATCTTATTTCTAACAGCTAGCTTCTTAGTTGGATACCTTTTGTAAAAGCAGATGAAAATAATTCTTAGTGTAACTGATAAACCCGCTTCTGATCGGGCGACTTAAGCACTGCATTCTTCCTCTCTAGTGACCAAAATCCACCCCGAGGAGTAATCCCTTCTTTATAAGAAGAGATATCAAATCCCCTCCAACTGTTCTCTGTTGAGAAAAAGCTGCAGGCAGCCTTCTGCATCCCAGAGATGATACAAGATCTCAAATTCTCATTTCTGAAGATTTTGGAGGCAATGCATTACTTGGATTATTCTGTACCTGGCTGCATTGATCTCTCCTCTGGCTCATTCGTTTTCCAGGACTAAATATGTCCCATATTTTCTATCATCTAATTAGAACATATCTCCTCTAACATTTTCTGTCTTCCTTCTGTAAAATGTCATTACCATGTATAGAACATGGGTTCAGCAGAGGAGCTCTAGATTCTCAGCTGGCTTATATTTCCATTGCTCAAAGGCTTTCCTTCACACATCGCATGGCCTGAAAATACTTTAGAAGCAATTTAGAACAACAAAGCTTTTTATGTCCTTTTGATCTCACTGATTTTTAACAAAAGTAGAGAAAAACTTAACTGCTGTTTAATGTCAGGAAGGCAAACAACACTGACAGTATGCAGCCTGGAGAAGAATCAATATTCCTTTTCAAGAGACTTGTACTTTGACTAGTGACTCCAGTGCCCAGAAATCAGAGCAGAGGTTCTTCATTACTTAATATTAACATTAGGTTTATACCCAGGTCCTTTATTCACCTGTGACTAGGAGAAAAAAGTTAGCACATCACACAGATGTATAGATGGGATGCATGCAAAGCAGCTGTTCAGTGAAACGTGGAGAAAAACATCTTCTGTGCTTTCTATGATGCTAGAAAATAAGAGCCAGCTAACCAACAATCCTAAGTATTAATATATATTGTGTGTGCTTGTGTTAAATTATATCCTTTCTGAATCACTGCACCATTTCCTAAGGTTATGTGGAATTTAAGATTTTCCAGCCTCAAATGAAAGTACATGCATTTAGATAAAAGTAAAATCAATAACCCAAAAGTCAGAATAAAGAAACAGTTCTTATCTCTTTTTTATTAGTATTTTATTTCCAATTGTTCCTCTATTACCTGCCTTAAAATTCCAACAATATTTTTAAAAATAATTTGAAGCTGTGCTATTATTTTTTAAGTAGTTATGGTATATAAAATCTTTTTTTTTCTACCGAAGAACTATTACAGCTCCAGCAACTAAAATGGCTCAGGGAATTTAAGTTTTTCTTACTTCTGCCATGCACAGAAGAAATTAAATTCTTATGCTGATTTTCTTGTAATTATTCTGATAATGTAACAGCTCACTGAGTTACCTTCACAAATTTCCAGGCTCTTCATTTTTTAAGAGAATGGTAAAGAAAGCTAGGTTTGATAATTCAACCTCGTGGTGGATACCTGCTAGGTGCTGAAATGCTGGAAAATTAGAGAAATGAACAGGGAGATTGTGCTGAGACTAGACAAGAACTTACAGCTCTGGAAGAGTCTGTCTTAAGTTATGAAAAAGAAAAAAGAATAAAATAACATTTTAAATGAAATTAGCTATTATACTAGGGGACTTACAACATCAGAACATTCCTGATAAACTGGGTTGTTCTGGTTATCAGTGGTCTCTGGTAGGGACCTCAATCTTCAGTTCCTTTTCTACTGATGATGGGGAAAGAACACCCTTTTGTAGCTGATTTAATCTGTCTGTTCGATCTTCTTTCCTTCTTTGAAGTCAGAATTGTCTAATTTCTCATCTAAATCAAATGTCAGTTTGTGTTTTTATATTAGAAGAATTGTATAAGACACACTGAACATTCAGTGCTTCAGTAGACTGTTTATCTTTTTGTCTGATTGATTTTGTAGACAGTTTTCCTTTCAATGTCCCTTCTCTCTTTGAGATGCCTACTGTGTTGTGTTGTTGTGCTTTTTTTTTTTTCACAATGCCAAAATAATACCTTGGCAAGCTTTAATATGTGCACTTTATTATAACAAGGAAATGTCTCTGTCATGCATGTGATTTTGGATTGTTTTGACTTAGAGGGATAATGCTGCCTGGGGAATGGAGGCCAGATCAAATATATCACATCAAACCTGCAGGTTCCAGAGACAATGCCTTAGCTCTGTCTGGCTTTCCAATAAAATGGCCTGATAATTGAATGCAAAACTGGAATGCCAAACAAGAAATGCTTATGCAAGGAGCTATAGGTTATGAAGCTGAATTTCCACACTGAGGATGCAGTATCAACAGAAATCTCACTCCATAAACCCCCACACTGCACTTTACCATGCTGTACATTGTAGAATGAATATTTCCTCATTCTTTGGAACTGTCATTGCTTAGGGGCTTTTCTAGGGTGTTCTGTGATTCAGAAATCACTGGATGAATCATTAACTTCACAAAGGCCTTCTTCATGTCACCTAAAGTAAAAGACTACTTATTTCATAGACATAACTATAATCCTTGATTTCACAGTTTCCTGAACTAACAACTGAATCTACCCTGGTGAGTCAGGGTGCTAATGAGAAAATCAAACAGAAGCTTCAGTGTTACTGAATCTGGTTGAAAATCCTATTTCAGTTACTAAAATAAAAGCGTTCTTCTCACTCATTTCAGCTCTAAACAGGTACAGTATGCCAAAAATAACTTTGCTTAGGTTTGTGGGCTTAGGGTGGGCTTGAGGGCGTGTTTGGGACTGAGATGAATTTGGACAGACTGCTCCTGTAATCCTTCCAGCATTAAAGAACTATGGTGGGCTGACCCTGGCTGGATGCCGAGCACTCACCAGAACTGTTCTATTGCTCCCCATCCTCACCTGGAGAGGAAAAAAACCCAAACCAACCAAACCAAAGGCCTGTGTGTTGAGATGAGGATAGTGAGAGATCACTCACCAATTACCATCACAGGCAAAAGAGACTCAGCTCAGAAAAATTAGTTGAAATTATTACCAATCAACTCAGAGTATGATAATGAGAGAATAAACCCACATCTTAAAAACACCTTCCTCCACCCCCCAGGCTCAGCTTTGCTCCCTATTGCTCCACCTCCTCACCCCCAGCAGCACACGGGGACAGGGAATGGGACTTGTGGTTGGTTCACCACATGTTCTCTCTGCTGTCCTTTTTTCTTCACACTCCCCCTGCTCCAGCGTGGGCTTCCTACCATGAGGATGCTCCAGAAACAGCCCCAACATAATTTCTTCCCACAGGTAGCACTTCTTCATTAACTACTCCAGTGTAGGTGCCTTTCATGATGTGCAGTACTTCAGGAGCAGACTGCTCCAGTGTGGGTTCCCCATAGGGTCTCAAGACCTGCCAGAAAACCTGCACCAGTGTGAGCTTCTCTCTCTGCACTGGGCCACACAGATCCTGCCAGGATCCTGCTCAGCACAGGCTTCCCATGGCATTACAGACTCTTGCAACATGGCACAGAAGTATTTCAATATAACACAGTATAGGCTCGGGCTGAAACTGATCAGACAAAAAAAAGAGCTCAACTACTGAAGTGTTTTAGTTTTTGATTCATAAGAAACAGTAGCAGATTAGCAACCTAGTACTATAAAAATAACTTTTCAGAGGCTAAATCTTCAGTGAGTGGGGGGTTATGTTTTGAATCAGTACAACTAGAAACGTTGTACAAGTGTCAGAGAAGATTTATCAGTCTCTTGATATTTATCTGGGATCTTCATTTTAAGTTAGTAACTTTACTAAAGACATTTGTTTTCAAATCCAACAAGCTAGTGATAGTCAGCTAATAATCTAAGAGTGAGTCTCTGGTTGGATATTAGCATTCTGTCAAGGTGGATGGAAAAAACTCAAGTATTTCAGAGACTTTAAGTAAATCTGACAACCCAGGAGCAGCCGATGTAAGCAAATATCACAGATTCACAGATATTAGGGGTTGAAAGGGACCTAGCAGATCATCTAGTCCAACCCCCCTGACAGAGCAGGGTCACCTAGACCAAGTCACCCAGGAATATCAGGTGAGCAATGTATTCTTACATATGAAGTGATATACCTAGTGATCAGTTCAGCAGCAAAAAATGTGCTTATAATCTAAATAATTACATTTATTTTGAATAATCAAGATGAATAGATAGAACTTTAGAAAGTGTTTATAGTGTTAATTATACTTCATCAGATCAATCAGTAAACTGCATAGTTTTACTTTAATGATAAAGGACAGTTTAAATTTGACTTGTTTTCAGCTTTTTGTTATTTCTGTCTCTACATTTAAGATCACATAGCAGGTGAAGGAGACAGCAAGCCTTCCTTTTTTTAAGGAATTTTGCATTCTATGGTGTGGTGGGACAGCAATGTACATTTTGACTTACTTTTTAAGAAGATGAGGAAGGAGCACAAGTAAATGATCAGAGGGCTGAGGCACCTCTCCTGTGAAGAAAAACTGAGAGTGTTTGGATTGTTCAGCCTGGAGAAGAGAAGGCTCTGGGAAAATGTTATTGCAACCTTTAAATAATTAAAGAGGGCTTGTAAGAAAGATGGGAGCTTTTTACCAGGGTCTGTAGTGACAGAACAAGGGACAACAGTTTTAAACAGAAAGAAGATTGGACATAAGGAAGAAATCTTTTCTGATGAAGGTGGTGAGAAACTGAACGGGTTGCCCAGAGAAGTCATGAAGTCTTCAAGGCTTCATGGGGGAGTTGGGGCTTTGAGCAACTGATCCAGTGAAATTTGTCCCTGACCATGGCAAGGGGGCTGGAACTAGATTATCTTTAAAGGTCCTTTCCAACCCAAACAGTTCTACAATTCTATGATAAATACTGCCTATATGATCTCACATACTAGATACTATGTTAGAGATGACTCACATAGAGTTAACTTCTTTATTACTGTCTAAAAATATTCTTTATGAGAGATTGAAGTAATGAAAGCAATATGATATCTTTTAACAGAAGTAACCAGCTCCCAATTTATATCTTCAACTAAGAGTCCTTAAGAGAAGACATCTTGATCCAAAATAATTTTTAAATTAATAAGGAAATAATACTGAAGTGTCTTCTTCAGTGAGAAGCAGAATGGTACATTGCAATAAAAATCTATTCATGACACTTCTATGACTCCTGCTGCTAAATTTTCCATCTTTGTAGAAATTTTGTATATTTTCAGACCAGGAGATTAATAAGAAAATGTCCTTGAAAAAAAGCACAAGGTGCATCTCTGGGGGGTGCTGCTACTCTGGGTGCAAGCCCTTAGAACTGTGACCTGTAGCATAATATGAAAATATCATTTGTATCGTTACTCTAACAGGGGCTAATCATGTACAAGTCTTTTTAAATGGAAAGTCTCTCTGTTTTTAATAGGCTTGGGAGGAGATACATTTCCCAGAAAAGCTTATTTAACACCTGTTGAGCTAAATTGAAAAATTACTATTGATCTGAATGAGAATGAGATCAGCCCCATACTGGGAAAAAATGACACATATATTTATGTAAGAGTTAATGCAGGAAAGCAATTAGTTCCTTTCTTGATAATTTGGTGTAAAATTAGCAGTTAATCACAAACAATTAGTGAGGCAACTTTTCTCTAGAATTTTATTCTGCCTTACATTTTAAACAGATTTCTTAGTTTGTCCATACATATAAGAAGTTATATCCTTTTTTTTTTTAATTGAAATAAATAATTCTACGAAGTGTTATTTCTCTTTTATGTACTTTAAGGATTTAATAATCACATTCAGTGTTAAAAAATAAGGAATACAGGCCTCATTAAAAAAAGTTATGATACTTTACTTGTAGTGACAATGAACTAAATACATGACATTGTTTTAACCAAATTTAAGATGCAAAGGTGTCCACGGGAAGTTGTGTTATCACTTGGAATGTCCAAGTAGAAACAAATAGTCCAAAGCCAGCTGTATCTCTGTATCTCCCTGGTAAACAGTGAGCTTCAACTGCAGTAAACATTATTGAACTGACTGAAAATTAACTTGCTGAAGAAGCACACGATTGTTGCAGATGTAATCACTTTTAAAGAACATCGTCTTCCTATGTCTAGCTTTCCAATAATTAATAAAATTAATTACTGGAAGAAATACTGAACTATAAAAAATATGGTAGGATATTAAACATCACTGATTGAACATGATCTTTTATTTTGCAAGGTGCTCCCTAAATTTGAGCATTATTTATGCACTGTTATTGGGCCTGGCAAAGAAAAGAGAAAGTCTGTATAGCAGGAGCTGGATGTCTCCAAATCTGTGAGATTTCTTTTTCTGGTAGACTTCAGTGGACATATGGGGAACAAGGCCTCCTGTCTTCTGTATGTGCTGAACAGATCAAGAACAGATTGTACTGATAGTAGCAATATCTGCTTCATAATCTCACGTATGAGCTGTTACCAATCACCAGCACCATGTTCCAACAACCAACCAAGAAAAAGGTGGATTGGGAAGACCCATATTAACTGCATTATCATCACCTACTTGAGTGACTTCTAAATCACTGCTGTGATTCCAGCTGACTGAGACACAGGTCACTTGATTTGCTCAAGACTTATCACAACAGTTGTATAACAGCTGCAATTTGAATATGGCACTAAGTAAAGAAAATATAAAGCAGGGAAATTCAGAATGAACTGTGTGTGAACCACTCCACATTTCATCTAAAGCTGAAACTGTCTTTCATAACACCAGTAATGAAGGAAATGGCAAGTTTTATGTGATTATTTATGCAAATTATTGACTTTTATATAGGAGACAATAAAACTGATTTGCTATCAGTGCTGACATGATGCAACTTCAGCTGAAAGAGGAGCAGAGCGCTTTGCAGAAATGAAGTCTTCCTTGGCTGGACTCTATTTCCAGCAAGCTGACATAAACAGGAAGCTTTGACATACAGCCTAATCAGATTAACCTAGAGGAAAGATCAGTCATCAAATAGTACCACTGACAAATTGCAGATATGTGCTGATGAAAGCCATGAACACTTGTGCTTCACTGATCTTCTTGTTCAATCTGGTACATGACAATGAAAATCAAGAACAGAGACAAAAACACACGAATTGCAGATTGTGGAAGTATAAAAATTATACCTTTTGGCATCTCCTCACTGTCAACACAGCCATCTCCTGAGGTGTGGGAGATCTTGAGATATCTGTTCTCACCTTAGCTAAACTGCCAAGTATATGTGAAATGAACAGTGCACTCATGTCCATCTGGATGGCAAGGCACCCAATTTAGAAGGTATCCTTCTGAACAAACGACAATGAAGTGCAAGAACTGCATCGAGTGATAACCACATCTTTTTGCTCAGGTTTTCACCTGGTTAGCTGCTAGAAGTAAATCTGCTCAATGGATTAGGTAGGTGATCTCTGTACTGATGAAAGTGGACTTGTAGCAAATACCTGTCAAGATCTTGTTTTAATTGGTAGGTTGCATTGTTTATGATATAGACAAGTCATAAGCTCTGCTGTAAATCTCTTTCAGCAAACCACTACTGGAGGCTCTGTCTGCACTAGTAAGTTACATCAGCTGTTGCTGCCCCTGAGAGCAAGTGATATGACACAACATGCATCCCTGTAGCTTTTTCCCTTGTAAAACAGGGATGTCTCATCTATATTGCCTATCAAGACACTGAATACATCCCTAGGGTTTAGCTGCCTGTGCTCAAGGTCAGTGCTGGTATGAAACTGTTCAACTTTGGTTCAGATTATGATGTGAGAGAGCTGTCCCCCCCCTTCCCTTTGGGACTGCATTGAAGTTCAGGCCCACCACTGTGGTCTCTGCCTCAGCTACACTGCAGCCCTATCACAGCAGAGCCAGCCTCAACCTCTGCCCCATCCCACTGTCTGACTTCCCATCTTGATCTGGGACCCTTTTCATCACTGGGATCTTTCATAGTGATCACTGAGATGTTGGCTGACCCTGGGCACTGACACCAGACTCTCTGCTCCTCTTGGATGTAGCAGATTGCATCCTTGCTGGTGAGATCTCTGTCCTGTACCTGCCCTGTTGGTATCAATGCTAAAGAGCATTTTCAAAGACATATAAATTATTAATAAATGAGTTTGCATTGTCGAGGCCTCAGGCCTGAAATGTCTTTGAATAACATGTCCATGTTTGACACTCTTCTGGTTTTACCATATCATTATACAGGTAGACATACCTAATGATTAAGTAAAAACTGATATCAGCTAGTAAATTGTTGAAGTACTAGAGTTAATAACCAGAATTAGTCTCCATTTTACATCATAAATATTTTATATAGTGTCTTAAAACTGAAGGTGAAACTTTTCTTACCCATGGCATTTCAGAGACATGGACAATGAAGAATTTCACCGTGTGTTTGATTTATATTTTATCAGAACTGGAATTGGGGGAAAAAAAAAAAAGAAAAGAAACCTTTTAGGAGTACCTCTTACAGTGATCCAAAGACTTTGAATCAGAGGTGAAGAGCCAACAGTCACAGAACAGAAATGTGGCAGAAAGTTTTTCAGACACTGAATATAATGTGGGAATTCTTGGTCCAACAAAATGAGACTGACGTATATCTGCTATTTTTCTTCTTTTGCAGAAGAAAATGGACTTTCTCATTTTCCCATTTTGCTCCCGGGGACTCTGGTAGGGGAAGAGGTGCCTGGTCCTTAATCACTGAAATTGTTAAGCAGTAAACCTGAGTGAAGACCTCGGGCCCAGACAACCACAGCCTCATCCTCTTCAGAAACTGATGTGTGCATCATAAGCATGCAGGAGTCTAAGGTACTGCGAGCGACTTGCCAAGGAACCAAAGGGAAGTACAAGAAGGTACCCGTTAAACAAGTCCTGAAGTAAACTCACAGATTTATATTCTTCTTGCTTTGTTCCTATCATTTTGTCCATCAGCATGTGAATTACATCAATTCAGGCTCCTGAGGCCTCATTCTCATTTGTAAGAAGGGCACTTCACATCACTCTGGTAATATAAAGACGCATTAAAATGGGAGCAATTTATATTTACATTACTTTTATGGCTCTGTTGCTATTAGAATGGTGTAAAGTGGTATTAAGAGAAACCACTATCAGGCTCCATAGGGTCTTTACTTGCAGACTCCCAGGGATTACAATTTAGAGCCTGAATGACTGAGGGAGTGTAAGTGAGCACATCTAAGAAAGGCATCTGTGGCATAAGGTACATATCACAGAGGCCAGGAAAAAGTACTAGTTTAAATTTACTAAACTCACTGATAAACACCTGGGACATAAGATCTGCTGCAATAATGCCACTGAATTATCTAGAAGCTGTTAAACCTCTTTCACAAGTCAATATTGAAAAAAATGTTCCTAACATCTGAAGGCTGTTTACCAGCTGACATGAAGTAAATAAATTTGGGATAAATATATTTATACTGAAAGGATATTTATTTATTTAACACCACAAAAATGTCAGAAAAGTTGACGAGGATTTAAAATAGACACAAAATGAATTAACAGAACACTCTTCCTGCTAACCTGGCTTATATATAGATGATATAATGTTGCAAATACCTATCTTCCTTTTTAAGTTTATCTTCTGAATGTTTGTATAAATCCAGTATAATCACGAATGTTATATATAAGTAAATAACACATTAATAAGTGGCCTAACTGTGCGTTTCAGTTTCTTCCAAGTAATACCTCAGCATTAAGAACTAATTTCCAGATCTCAACGACTACTAAAATCTGTGAACTCTTCAGTTACTTCCATATTGTTGGCAACTTTGTACAGAAAATAAAGAAAAATCCTTAGGAACACCAACCACTTTTACCTCTAACTTGTAGTGTTTGATGACATGCAAAAGCATTACTAAAATAGAATCAAGAAAATAAAGTCAAAGAAAATCCATTTGGTCCTACAGCTTGTTCATATCCTCTCATACAGTATCTCTGCTATTTATTTTCTCTCAATATGTTTTACACTTATTAGGGCCAAATTGTTAATTGCTTGCAGATGCTTCTTCTCCAATCTGTTTAGGTTATTTTGCAGTTTACTGTACTTTCATGTATGTCTTCTATCCCTCCAGCTTCAATGTCACCATATGATTAAGAAAGAAATAAATTGAGGGGGAAAAAAAAGTTCAGCATGATGCATAGAAGACCTAGCTGAAAACCTCAATTTGCCTGAATAAAAATCCCCAAACCAACACACACATAACCCCCTTCTGAATTCCTAAAAATGACTGGATTTTGATAGAGATACATGAACAGTCACTGAGCACTAATAAAACTCTTTGATCAAAAGGCATCCTCATCTTCTAACTTTATTGGTCCATGGATCATACCTATCATTCCTGAACAATAATGAAACCGTAAAAAAAAAAACAAACCACCAGCCTATATCAATAATTAAACCTTAACACAGACCTAGACTGGCAAGTTTTCTACAGGGGGAAATGGGGAAAATGTTGAAACCAAATAAAATTATCAGTGGCTCACTCACATCTCACAGACATCAGAAACATATCTACACACCTCTGAAACAGCAACTGAACATGGTTTGATGGGGTTTCTTTTGAATGTTTCTAATGGCCTATGTATAGTTTTCAGTCATATTGAGGTTAATACATCTCTGCTTTCCAATAACTTTCACTAACCATTCCTGTAATAAATGAAGACTGCTGGGAGAATGTAAAAGGGAGAAGCCAGCCCCTGCTGGTGCTAGAAGTGTGAAAACTGACTCCTCACAGCTGCCTTCCAGCAGGGATGGCCTCAGTGGTTTCTCTGTGTTGAGGTATTTTGGAACATGGATGATGTTCTACAGCCTGATGAGTGCTGTCTGTGGGACTATTGTTAGTGGGTCACCTGTGGGAGCCTAAGAGAACTATTCTTTCCTTGGAAAGAAGATAACAGTGCTGTGGTCCTAAATGCAGTCAGGATTTGAACATTCTTAGGTTCTCTAATGCTGCTGAAAGGAACAAACTCCCTTGAGCCTTGGGCAGTGGGCTAATCCCCCAGCTCTTGAACTCCTAGATTCCAGGATTATGTGCACTAAGTAGGCACACAGAACATGCTGCTATACTTGGAGAGGGAACAACTTCATGATGAATTCTTTCATTTTAAACTATAGCAAGAAGTGCTGTCCAGCTTCTATGAACATTTGTCACTTTTCTACTCACTGCAAGCTCTTAATGTAAGAAAACAGTTACAACAAAACCTATTCCAGCTCAGCTGAACAATTAATATACTTGCTCTACTTTATTTTTTTTTTTTTTTTTTTTTGCTTTCAATCACTATTTTCCAAGGGATTCTCGGACTATTTTAACATTCTCAGATTAAAAATTTAGGACAATAAAGAACTGCAAGTAAAGTTTATGTGCCTCTCGGGAGCAAGTAGCCAGAGATTGCCATGTCCATCAAATCTTTGTTCACATCAACAGACAGTCGAATGATCTTAAAGTAGCAGAAATTGCATTAGCTTTGTTCATATCAGTGTTTCTTGCAGCCTTACAGTCCATGGTGAACAAACAGCTAGTAATCACTTAAGCATCCATCACCCATAGTGGTTCTCACAGTATGTAATCTCAACTTCAGCACAAAGATCTTTCATTTGAGACTGCAGAGGCTTGTAAATTCGTAACATGATGCCTGCTGTTGGCTCAGGCCGATAAACATATGATTGTTTGGATCCAGTTTCAGGTCGGATATTCATGTCAAATTCTAATTCTTCAGATTCACCACTATAATAAAGCTTCTGAAATTAAGTCTACTGAAGTAAAAGGGCCTTAGCACAAGTGTCAGAAAAGTGGATTTTGGTCTTAGTTGATAATCCAAATAATTTTAAAAAACCACAAACAATCCATAAAGGCTGTATTACAAGTGGATTTTTTTTCTTTTTCCTCTTTTTTTTCCTCTAGGATTTTGGAAATAGTTTGAGCTGATTTTTAATTTAACTAAGAATGAAGTATTTTGTTAAATTACCTCTGCTCCACTCTTGTAAGACACCACCCGGAGTACTGTGTCCAGCTCTGGAGCCCTGATGAAAGGACATCTGTTGGAGTGGGTAGCAATGAGGGCCACAGTGATCAGAGGTCTGGGCACCTCTCCTATGAAGAAAGGCTGAGAGATCTGGGCTTGTCCATCGTGGAGAAGGTTCCAAGGAGACTGTATTATAGCCTTCCAGTATCTAAAGTGTCTACAAGAAAGCTGGTGAGTGACTTGTCAGGTCACTCACAGGAGACACCAGCTCCAGAGCAGATAAGTCTGCGCCGAGGAAGGGAATGTTGGCGAAAAAGGTCGGGAAGGAGCTTTCCTGGGGGTTTCTTGTAGACGGGGCAGGCCGGGAGAGCGGCTCGGCCGTGCCCGGGGCCGGCAGCTGCTGAGGCGGGCCGGGAGGAGCGGTTCCCGCCAGCGGCAGATCCGAACGAGGCGGAACCGCTTCGGCCATCGCTGGCCGAGACCCCCATAAAAGCCGCCCCGCTGCGGGAGCGC
>JAOEGS010003919.1:20919-39321 GCA_025447755.1 Corythornis vintsioides
GTCACAGCTGGTGGGAATCTTTGCGATCCCACGAGAAGGAAAATTCCAGGCAGTAGTTATTTTAGCATCCACACTGAACCCTTCCACCTCTGAGTGGGAAATGTGAGGTAGTTTTAATATGAAGTTTGACTATAATTAGTGTCTTAGATTGTGTAAATGAAGTACAGTCAATGAAACAATCTCTTGCAGCTCTCCAGATTGGTACAGTTATATCAATGTGATTGTATTAGACAATCGTAACAGACACAAGAGGCATTGATTCTGTGATATTTTACCAATGAATCAATCACAAAAAAGATTCTTTTACACTGTCGGGTCCAAGTCCCTGTGTAACAGAGACAGCCATAATATACAGATTATTTCAGCCACCTTTCTTAAAAAAAACCACAATTAAATTCCTGTATTTGCAAGAAAGACCATACATCACAAATAAATAAATAATCATTCAATTTAAGATTTGTTTAGTGCAAATCCATGTTTTATCTGCAAAGCTACAAAATGTTTACACTGGGGTTTCCAGTTCATGAATCCTTAGTTTTATGCAAACTTAATGACAGTCTGTCTTGCCAAAGCTTGCATTTATTATCCATTTTGAAAAATTGGTTATGACAAATGCTATTTTGTTTTGAGACACTCAAGTTTCCCTTCTTCCATTGCCTATTCTCCTGGTTTTAGAAATGGTACATTTCAGTACAGAATAAATATTTAATTCAGTGTTGATTAACTAAGGGCTGTTTTTTGACATCTGCACTCTTACTGAGAGAAACCTTGTGCCTGAGAGGTCCTGTGACTTCAAGGTGTTGCTCCCAGAATAAAATGCTCATCAATGAGGTAAAGGTTATCAGACCTAAATAATTAACTGTGCTAAGCAGGGAAAATAACTGTATGATGCCCTTGATACTTCCCTGTTTTTAAACAATGGCAAAGACACAGGAGAACATGCAAGGCATGCACATCTTGAGGGACTTTAAAAATTCCCTTCTCTAGTTTTTCTTGTCATCATCTCCTAATGTTTATTATACTTAACTGATTTCATATGGTGAAATTTCTGTTTGTATGATTTTTTATTTTTTTAAAATTTATTTAGACCTTGTCTTTTCTGCAGAATTTCTTTCCTGTGTTTAATAAGCCTTCATGTACATGTAGGAGCTTTCAGCATTAGAACTTTACATCTCTGGCAAAGCAGAAACAACTGTGCTTGTACAGATTCAGCTGGTGTCAACAAGCTCTGTGGTTAGCTGGCAATTAGGAATTTATTTGACCAGTGTTTAAAAGGGTGTCATTACATAAAAGTGATTTCTGTATTTATGATCCTCCCATTTTTGTGTCCATATAATTATATTCCTTGGGTTATTTTGTTAACTTGCTTCTTTCTCTGCATTTACTCTTTGTTCTTGTTGGGTTTTTTCATCATAATGCTCTTCAAACATCCCTCTGTAATGAGTCTACATCTAACTACAATCAATCTTCCATTAGTCACTCACCAGAGTGAGGATCCCTGATGCTATAGGCTGACAGATAAATCCCCTGTTCCTCTGAGTGTAAAACACTGGAAGGAAACAAAACAGCAATGTTAAGAACACTAATTCCTACCGATTTCTAAGACCTCTAATTCCCATTAATTTGTTTGGGACAAACGATTATTTCACCATGTATCTTAAAAGGACCATTCTATCAGGTAGTATTGACTGGAGTAGTTGGGCACCTAACTAAATGGTTTACACAAAGTGCTCTTTACCATGATTATTTTTAAGAAGCAAATTTAGATGAGGATTTGTGTATGTGTGATCATTGTCTTATGTATATATTTTGGAAGCTTAGCATAGTCTGTCAGGTTTCCCAAAGCTTGTTAAGATATCCCTCTTGACTAAAGACAGCTTTTCTACATCTTGCAGCATGGAGCAGTTCAGTGTAATTTACCCATTTCCAGCAAGGACAGTAAATTCTGTACCACAAAAGCATCCCCAGATTTAGTCTAAATCCTGTCCCATCTATCCATCATTCTGCTCATACTTATGGTAGGAAGCAGCATTTTTCTGTGGGAAAATAAATATCATTGTAAAAAAGCCTCATTTATTAAAAAAAAAAAATGAGGAAAGAAAAGCAGCTGTTCCAACATGGGTGATTGTTTACATTCTGAAAAGAAAAGCCTTGACAGACAGGACAGAGTAATATTTTAGTTGATTGCATTTAGTATGTATCCTTCATGTGGGCCATGAGTTGATCTCAGGATTCTGTGGTTTATTATGTAAATAGTCTTGCAACGAGGAGAACGTGGTGTTGGAGCATTACCAAAGAAGAACAGTGAAGCTGGTGAATATCTAGAGCACGAGTCTTGTGAGGAGCTGCTGAAGGCCTGGAGAAAAGGAGGCTGAGGTAAGATCTCGCTCTCTAGAACTGCCTGGAAGGAGGCTGTAGGTAAACAGAGTAAATCATGTATATCTCTTTTAAAATACTTATAGCAGTATGTTTTAAAATCAAAAACAACTCTTATTTTACCATAGAGGTGCATAGATAGCTAATATTTTGCCTGCATCAGCAAATTTAGACATGTATTTTATAACTTCTATCCTCTAAAAGTATCCTTTCTCACTTTGCAGCATGCATTTATCTGGCTGTCTGTAATAGTGAAAAAAAGGATAGAAAAGTGCATGTTGTAATTTAAGTTGGATAAATAGTTGGCTGTGTATCCTTTTGTTACTGCATCTTTTTCCTCCTTTTTATAACAGTGGTGAGACTTTGCAACATTTCTTTTTTTTCATTGCTCGGTTTTGCCCAGTTATGGCAGAATCTTGTTTTTCTTCCATTAAGTCCTTTATTATTATTATTTACTTTTTACAAATAGGCTGTTCTGCTGTGTGGGCATACTGCATTTTTTCCCCATTATTTTCAGAAGTCTATGTGGTCTATTCCATGGCTTTGAAAAAAAGCACCTGTTATGTATAATTTGTTTACTGAATACACCAGGTGGGGTAGCTACCAGATTCTGTAAGATAATCCAACAGAGCAGCATTTCTGTATTTGTGGATTTTGGTCCATTAATATCGCTGTTTTTTTGAAGATGTGGCAGAAAACTGTCAAAAACTGAGGTGTGAATAATGTATCCACTGCATAGTAATCATTAGACTATTTTGTTCACAACAGAAATCACAAATAATTAAATAAACGAAGCAGTCTTAAAATTAACAAAATAGCTAACGAGTGAGTGTAAATGAGTCAGGTACTCAGACTTTGTTTCTGGACTCTTTTCATCTTATGGTGGGTTGTGTTTACATGCTGCACGAATCTGAGATTTCTGGAAAGAGGTGGTTGGGACTATTGGAAGAGGAGCAAAAGAGGGAGATATTTGTCTTGTGCATCATCTTCTCTAACAATGAGAACATCAGAGTCAAGAATGACACAATTCTACAACTTGGTGGCTATGTAAATCAGTGACAACTGCTGGGAAGGGTAATGGACAACACTGTTCCATGTGAACTCTTAATTTAATGGCTGGATTTTCTGCAAATTTTTTATAATGCCTACTTTATTCCATTGGGAGATTGTTAAAATAGGCCTTTTGCATTGATGAAGGCTAAAACAGAGTTCTGAGGAAGCTGTCCTCTGGCAGAGTAGAAATGGACAAGATCTAACCCCATCAAATTAACGAGGACTGAAAGTCAAGGCTATTTATGACCAGGAGGTGTCAGACTAGTAGATAAAAGTCATCACTTCCTAAGTGCTACTGAGTTATTTCTATATAGTGTCACAAAGATACCAGATTTTAGCTTGAATCCCAGAGAAAAAAAAAGACTCTGAGCCATTCTTGTGTTCTTTCACAACACATTACAAGGAGCTGAGCTGATGAAGTTCACTGTGCAGTTGCACATAATGTAACTCCTCTGTAGCTTAGAGGGGGTTTTACATTTTAAGTTTGTTAAGCTTCACTAACGCCAAAGTTCACTTTAAAATATGCTATAACTTGGCAGAAATCCAGTGAGCAAGAATTTAAAAGGGCCTTTAGTAACACATGACAAGGCAGTAATGAAAGATGGGTTGTTAAATCAGAGTCATCAGGGCTCCTAATTTTCTTAGAAGTTTAACTTCCCCTGCATCCTCCCTCCAATTTTATGAGGTCTTCTTTTAGTCACCTCCAGCTCCTCAGTGATGTTAGAAGTCACTGTAGTGTGGTTTTTGTGTGCTGGTAGAAAACTGTTCATATGAGAGTCTATTCATTCACCAGGACACTAGAATATAAACAGTTCCCCTTCTGACAGGCAAGCCAGTCTTCTCCATTTCTTGAAACCATAATCTCTCCTTCCTGTCTTCCTTATTTATCCTCACACTCCTTCTGTTCTGTACTGCTTCTGTCTTCCCCATGAGGTTTTTTTTCAACGTCTTTATATAAGGCATATGCAGTCAGTGGTTCATGGTCTCATGTAAAGCAGTATCTTACTGAACCCTTCCATCCTAGCCTTCACCCCCCACTCCTTGAGCTGTCCTCAACCAGTCTTCTCTTGCTTGCAAGAAATGTCAGTTTTGTTGAATCTTTCAGAACAAGCAGTTCCTTTTCTCATGGCTCACATTTCAATTAATAAGATGGTTAAACATTTCCTTTAGGTTATGATCAATGAAATGCAAACAAACAAAAAAAAACCAGGTAGTCTGTATATTCTAAAATCACAGATCAGCCAGACTTTTTAAAAAGATGAAAATGCAATTCCACAAAATGTTGATGTTAGTGCATGTGAAGCTTTGTGAATACCATACCTGTAGACAAACTGTACAAGTTTTACCCTGTTTGCAAAGGCTACCACTACTGCACGTGCAGGGAAATGCACTTCACTGCAACTTTAACTTCTAGTTTTTTAAAGTACTCCTGGCCTTTATTTATTTATTTGTTTGTTTGTTTGTTTGTTTGTTTGTTTATTTTAATGTGGGCTTTATACTGCTTCTCAATGAATGCCAGTGACATGTATATTTCACTTACAAGTTATAAAGGGAAAAAGTGTAAACCTTCATTAATATTAATATTTTGATATACCATATAAAAAAAAAACAGTTGCATGTTATATGAAAAAGCAGCTAGGGTGAAGGGATAGACATTGATTCTATTATACTGTTCTTGGAATACAGCAAAAAAATGAAGAGGGCTTTTTGCCTTATATTTTTAAAAAGGTTGCCATTAAACTCTTGAAATATGTGGTATTTGAAGGTATCTACTGAAAGGATTGATATCATCCCCAGGTTGATACACAGATATTTTACTAGTGTATTTTTACTCATATTTTTCTATTGTGTAGTAGCTTTATATAGTAGCTTTACTTGTATTCTTTTCATAGCCTCACTTACATATTATAGTCATATATTGGGAAGAGTTGATAATGTGACACCTACAATTTCTTGCTGGCAAAAATCCTGTGATGGTTTGTTGGGCCTGAACATCCCTGATAATGGGGACTCAAGACGTCAACAAGAAGCACAGAGGAGGATGATAAACACCTGGGAACTAATTTAAACTGATTGGATGGATAAGCCAAAAGGTGGATGAGCTCACCACATTTGACCATATGTGGCCAAAGGAAAACCAGAGCTGAACTAATGAACAGTGTGAGGAAGACTATGAACGACCACCGGAGGGGGAAAAGGTTCTGATTTTACTAGGCATGCTCGGACTATGCAAATTAATCTTGGGAATTCATTAGCATAAAACTGCCCTTTCTAGGAAAGATAATGAATATGTATGTTTAGCCTGCATATAAACTAGGTACGTAGCTTGCATTAGCTATGCAAATGTGTACGTGCATTTGGAGGAGTGATCCCCAAATGGAAAGGAAAACCTGCTTCATAACACTACCTTGTTACTGAGTTGATCTCGGAGTCCTTGCCCAGCCTCTCCCAGCCTCCCACTTCAGTGAGAAGTGATAGAAAGCAAGGGGGTTTGGAAGCTTTGATTTCTGAACCACTGCTAGCTGCTTTTAGATGCAGGATTAATTGAAAAATCTACAAAGCATATTCTGGTCATTATTAGGTATTTCCTCAACTTTTACACTGTTAAGATGTTAAGAAGAAGAAAATTCCAGTATTGCATTCTTCTAAGACAGATTTTCAATAAATATCAATACAGCAATCTGTATATTGTCTTTTAAGTGGGTTTAGATTCATTCTTTCCTTTCACTGAGTTGTGAAAAGCCTAGGCACTGTGAAAGTAGATACTGAATTTCTGGAAATAAGGAGCAGGGCTTCAGAGTCTGTATGAATCCTTTGCCAGGTGGTAGAGCAGCTTGTTGCAGCAGTTAAAAGTCAGAGCCATATGGCTCTGATCCACTGCAACTGCTACAATGGAAAGAAAAGTTTGGAAAACAGAAAAAAAAGATGAATGAATGAGTGAAGAAGTAGTCAGTTACTTTGACAAATGTGACAAGGGCTGCTCTGAAAAAGGAAATAGTCTCAATCTGTAGAGTTTGATAACCATCTACTTTGAAAAAAAATAAACAAACAGTAACTTCCAGCTCCAGAAAGACATATAGGCAGATGGACCCTTATGCTGGTGTGACTTCTCATCAAAATTGATAGATATAGCAGCATCGATGTTCACATGTCCTGATACTCCAGTCTATCATAGGGAATAACCCAGCATGGAATGTCTGGAGGCTATGGTCAGATTCTGTACTTGGCGTAGGTGGTGAATAGGAAAATGGAACCAGCTAATTGTATATGCTGGCTGCATTCAAGGAAAGTCAAAAGAATTATGCTTGAAATGGAAGTCTATCCCCAATTCAGCACTTGTGTTTGAGTTTCATAGAAGGACACAATTTAGTATCAGTACCTTCCCTCTTCCCACCCCTCCCAAAGTCTTACAGTTAATATTTAACAGAAGAGCATCTCTGTGCTATTTTGGAACATTATAACAATTTTCTGAAAGTCTTGGCAAATAGCTTAAGGATATTTTGCTTCTTGGATTTACATAATGAAATACATAGTCTCCTTGACAAAGATGGAAACTAAAGCTAAAACATTATATCAAGAAAACATTAAATATTGTCCAAAATACTGCCTGACAAGATGGCAGATTTGCTCCTGTTTTGAGATGAATGTTAACTAGGTGTTTTAGATTCCCAAGGAAGACTGAAAAGCTTTTAAAATCAGTAAGCTGGGTGTTCTTAGCATGAAGAAGTAGGATGCCTATCCTTTAAATCTTAAACTGGCCAGATCAGAGTAAAATAGGCTCATACTTAACGTCTCCTCCTACCCATTGTGTACCCATTGTTGGTCCTGGCCCTGGTTTTAGTCCTTCAGTGCTGCTGCCTTCTGCATTGTAACAAACCTTGCCCAGCTTTCCTGAGTCTTCTGGAAGGTCAGTTGTTCTTGGGGTCTGGCTGCTGGCATTGGGCTTCTCCATACAGACTCCACAGCAGGTGCTCTCTTTCTCGTCTGACTCTCTTTGGTTCTGCACAACCTAACCTCCTAAAATTTCCCTCAGAGCAGTCTCAATTGCTCACCAAGATCCTCTAAAGGGTTTCACCCTGTCAGTTACTTCTTCAAAAAAAATGTAACAGATAAATAAGAATACACTGAGAAGATTAATATAGTCCATAGCCATGGTAGCTGTCTTTGTACTGCACAGAATTGATAACTGTTCTTTTTCCAGAGTTCAAATCTGCTAAACATCTGATGTGTTTCTTCTCAGAAAGGCTTATTTCTGCTTTTGTGTAACAATTTCACCCATGAAAGACCCATGTGCTTAATTTTAAACACTGAATGCTTTGCTATTTTCTCCAAACCCTAGTTTCAAAAAACCCCTCAGTCTCACCAAAACTTGCACGCTCAAATTGAGTATAGCTTTTCAAGTTAAATGCTGGCAAGATGAAAAAACAAACAAACACAGTTTACACCTTTATTTTGTAAGTCCTAGTGAAGTTTTTATGTTTTTAAAATCATGAGTTACTTAGCTCAATATCACGTTATATACATTGGGTAGAAAATAAGAATAGTAAGTGTTATATCTGTGACAAAAAGACAAAAGAGTGAGTATGGAGGGAAAAAAGGTTTGAGAAAATGTACTGTTCAGGACATTCAAGCACTTTTGTTACAAATGTTCAGTGTGATTACATGCAACATTTAGAAATTATCATACTTGCAATAATCTTAGCAGTCCCTTGTAGAAGTCCAGTGAGGATGCATATATCTCATTCAGTTACATATGATATATATATTGATATATGATATTCAGAAGTATATATATCTCTGATTCAGTTTTGCTTTGACCATTTTTTTTGTTCCTGCATTCTTACGATGAACCTTGCTTTCAGATAAGGAAGTTATTAGCATATTCTTTCTTTGATAAATGTTGCTTTAGATCAGTGACTGAATTCAGTTGAAACTGGTTTTACTTTTACATCTCCCTAGAGACTTTGTGAGTTAAACCTCTATTCTGTTGTTACAGTGTCCATGTAGCCCTCATTTACTTTCTTACCTCTTTTTGCCAACACAACCAAAAGGTGCATAAATTTTCAAAAACTCATCAATGTAGCATGTTTCTCAAGACCTAGCAGTGGGATTGGAGCATTGTATTTGAGGATATTTTTTTTTTTCTTTTAGAGACTGAGTGGGTAAGTTATTAATGGGTCATTAAGTTAACCTAGGGTGCCATGAAAGAGATTAGAGAGGAGTTTGGTGTCTCACTCAGGTTTCCTCAGTCTATCACATAAACACTTGGATATTTGAATACTGAAACCAAATTGATGTCTGAAGTCTACATCATAACTTTTTTTTTTAATTTTTTTTTCTTCCCTTTTCCCTCCTGCTATCTCTTCTGTTACAGAGACAATAGACCAAAGAAATGTGGTGATTTGTCTGATTCATTAATTGTCTTAAGTAAGTGCAGAATACTTTCAAGTATTTGTATGAGTGTTCAGATCATTTGCCTTTCTACACTGACATTTAGCCATGCAGTGAAATATGGTCATGCATCTTAAATGTAATAAATGAAAAGACTAGATATCTCTCAAATAATGAAGTGACAAAAGAGAAAATGTTCCTGTGTAAGATATTGAAGGGACCCTTATTAGTTTGGATCTATAGCTGCAACTAAGGAACTAGACAACTCATGCACAGTACTTCATGCTTACGAGGGGTTTTTTTACCACCAGCAGAGCAGTAATAGACAACACAGCATGTTTGCTGCTATTCTGACTTCTTTCTTTGGAAATGATCAGACACAGGGCTATGGAATATCATTCTTTCTTTAAGTGACTTGCTAACCTTGAAAAGAAAAATCATGCTACTTGTTCCTTCTTTTTTATTATTTTGGCCATGGGTCATTTAACCCTGCAGTACCTTTTCCAATGCCTTTGGGGAAATCTGGAATAAGATGATGGTCCTGTATACAGATGCTGTTGTCTTGTGAACATGATTTGGTCATCTTGAGGCTATCAACTTTTTCTTCTACACTGAAATATCAATATATATTTGAGAACATCGTATCACTGACCGTGTGAGTTGGTGGCATTGCAAAAGTATTAGAAACTTAGAAAAAATATTATGGCTACATTTGGAATAAACTGACAAAACTTGTAAGTGAAAATATTTGGCATTGTAGTCCTAAAATGAATCTTCACTGAAATATGTATGTTTTATAGAAATATATTTTCTGAAGACCTAGAAACATCATAATAGATTCAAAATTCCTGGATAACAAAAACATTTGACTATATTGGATTTTCTTACTGTTTCACAGTCATACCAGTTTGATAACTTCACATTGACTTCACAAGTCCAGCAACTCTTGACGAATCCCCTCTTTTCACAGAAAACCCAGTAAACAAGTAGTGTATAAACTGACACTGTTAACATGCAGAGAAGGTGAACATTTCCCTTTGTGCTATTCCTCTCCTGCTGTGATCCACAAGTTGTCCATTTTTAAAGTTTTAATTCAGGATTTTGAGTATAAGCAATACAAAAAATAATCCAGAGTTACGCAAACTGATATTTTTTACCAGGCTGTCATCTTGCTCATATTATCTAATTGTAGCTTTTAAATTTTTTGGTTTATGCTTTGGTTCAAAGCTTGTACTGCACTAAGTAGGCCTAGATTCCTATAATTTTAATTAGAGAACATTTCAATCAAATCCCTTCTATACAGGTGTAAAAATGCTGTTTCAACAGGTTCCTAACTGTTTGGTTTGTATTTTCATAATGTGATTGCAAGTAAAAAATGCTTTTGTCTCAATCACAAAAATACCTCAATCAAAATTTTCAACAATGCATCATTTAGCTATTGAGCCAAAAGGAGAAAGTTTTGATTGGTGCTGGGAAGGAATTGTAATATGCTAATGATACAATCACTATATTGACCCTATTGAAAATCTCAGACGCAGATGTAGTTTTGTTAAATAAGAATTCAAATACCAATTACTAGTCTTTTTAGAGGGGATGGCCACTGGAATTTGGTGAAACAGGTTCCTTAGGATCTAAAAGTTGGGGAATGTCTAAGCTTGCTAATGCTTATTTAGGGACTGTTCATGGATTAAAACATTTGCACTAAAGAGTTGAGGTACTATAAGATGTTAAAATTAAACAAGGTGCCTGAATGTATGAAATAATTGTCTTTTTTTTTATATTTCTTCAGATGTTTTTTCCTATCAGTTTTAGGCTGCTTGCATGTCCGGCATTAACATATAATAACAACAAATGGTACACTTATATTTTCTGTTAAGTGTACCAAAAAATTCCCCAGCTTTGTGTAGTGAGATGAGTATCTGAATCTCCATTAAATAAGAAAGTATGCCTTGAAACTGCTTTAGCTGTACTTTACCTTAGTAATATTTATGTTTATATTATGATTGTTACCTACTGCTCAATCCTGTCAGTGAAGTACAAACCCTTCAGTTGTCAAAGGGAAGTGGGATGTGTTTTCCTGTTGCTGTTGTTAGAGAAATAATATTCTCCTTGACTGATATACAGATGAGAATTGTTGGGATGAATGAGCCATGCTTAATGATTTAATATTCAAAATAGGATAAACTGATGCAATATGAAGGGCACCACAATGACATTAGTATGTTATCCAAAATGTAATTTGACAGTAAGTTCATCCACTTTATGTTTTGTTAAAAATGTTTTATGGAATATAAAAGAAGGAATATTTGCTTCTTTCTAAGATTTATACAAGCCTTTTCTCTTTCTCCTGAGGTCAGCTGCCTGCCTAAATAAATGTACTTTTATAAAGCAAGGTGGCAGCAAGAATCTTCAGTCAGAAAAAAATGGTCTACTATGCTCATTTTTTCATGAGTGCAGCAAAAAGATGAGATGCTAGCCATGACCACATTTTACCTCAGTTTCTTCTTTCTACGTATTGTACCCACCTTCTTCCAGTTGTACTTACTGTCTCAGTTTGTATTAAAATGATCAAATTTTCTGAAAGCCATTAGTGTTTTGTACTGAAGTATTTTAGCTTAGGTGCTGAAGAAAACCTCACAGTTTATACAGCTTTCAATAAGTCTTTCATCGTGTATAAAATTTAAATCATATGTGCCTGGGGATGTATTTGTAGACAGTAGATTGCATCACCTGTTACACCCATCTAATGTTGCTCAGTGCTTACTCTCTTTTTAAATAATTGTTATCTCTGCGAGTCTTGCTGGAAACACATGTCTCTGATGGAGCCATTTACTTCAGCAAGAATGCAGATTTTTTAAAAAATGCTTGTTGTTAATTAATATCTTGAATGAAGGTACAGATTTTTGCACATATAAGAATTTTCTGAAAATCCATTTTTATAATTATATTTTAAATCCTTCTTTTTCCTGCATTTTTGAATTTTTCACTTAAGATAATTGTGTACGTCGACTCTTTAAACTGCTTCATTGTATTTCCCTCTTACCTGAAACTAATGCATCTAAGATCCCATCTTGAGACCTGGAGGACTAATAACTCTCAGATGATTCTGAAAATCTTTTAAATGGTAAGACCTTGTCTAGACTAAGATTACTGTGTGTGTTTGGTGACTGATTTTGATGAGTCCTCTTGTGTCAGTTTAGACAAGGAGTGTGTGTGTTTGGTAATACTTTCCTCATGGAAATGTGGAACTATTTGTATGAATAGCTATATATGGAATTTCTATTAATTCATATATATCACCTATTTTGCACAAAGATGTAAGGAGCTGTGAGAAAATGGATAATTGAATCCCTTGTGTGTGTGTGTTTGTGTGTATGTGTAGAACATAATTAATTGATATATTAAAATAAGAGTAGTAGAATAGCTATTCTGAGAAAAATTTGTCAGTCAGTCAATACTTCAGTCCTGTTTAATAGAAAAGAACTTATGATTAGAGGAGGGAACATTTTTAGAATGTTTGGACATTTTACATATTATATATGTAAAAATGATATTATTTCCAGAGTTATTTTGATGCAGCAAAATATGGAATTAAGTGAGAATCCTGCTGTTAATAGTAATACTGAAAGTGTGTATTTCAAGGTTTCAAAAATAACTTTGATGTCATGATAGGAATATGCTATATGTTCAAAATTCTGACTTGGAACTTATCCAGAATTATCCAGCTTCACTTCAGCTTGGGAAAGAAAGAAAGAAAGACAGAAAGAAGAAAGCCTTAGAGAATTTCTGGACAAAAGTCTGTGTAACTTAACACATCCACACTGAATTAGGTACCACTGTCAAATTACGTTACACTTATAAAAATAAACCTGAAAATGAACTTTTTATTTGGAATACAAATATTTACCCTTACATCAGAAGATATAAACACATATTAGTGACACTAACAATTGAGACATGTCTGTAATGAGGGAAGGTGGATGAGAGGGGGAAAAGTGAGTAGGACTTACTGAAAAGTAAAATTACTTCTCTTTTTATGTCCTGTACATGCCAGAGAAGACTGAGAACTGTGTTCCAAGACAACTTTTTGTCTGTGAAGGGCTGGTAGGTAAGCAGGGAGCTGTCTTTAACACCTTCATATCTATTTCATTTTCATACAGGTTATAGCTACAGTTGTTGATGCTCCCAGGCCATTCTCATCCTTAGTGGATAGTGTTCAGAATCTAATGGTGCTGACTCGACAGAAGAGAACTATATGCTGTCCTGGTTACACTGCCCCAAAATGCACAGTCCAAGGCAGTGAGCCATCCAGTGCACAGCACTCCTGCCAGCTCTGTGCTACTGGAGGAAATATCAAACTGGTAGCACAAAAGTTCTGGCACAAGGCAGGGAATTTCTCTCTAGAGGACTGCAGAGTCCATTCATTATTACCTGTAACTAACAAAATATCATTTCTATAGATCTTGTAAAAATGACTGAGTACACTATTTCACTTATCTGCCTAAGGACTGCACCTAGTGATGACATGCAAAAGTGGAAAGCAGACTTAATACCACAGAAAAAAATTAAAGTGACAGTGAATTTGAGATTTGAAAGCAGAAAGCCTTTCACTGCACTTTATTTTGTAGTCAAGGAGAAGTTGCCAGGGAACACACACTGCCAGGACCCTACATGAATCTACTCTGGCTTCTTTCAGGAGCAAACACAAAACCTTCTTCTAAAAGGCCTTGCTACTGCAAGCACTGTCACTCATTTCAACCTGCAAATTCCAAGCCCTCTTCCTCCCCTTTTTCCACCAAATAAATTAACTAATTTTAAAAAAATCTAGAACAATAGCCTGCCTGAAGTAGAGTTCTTGCGTGGGAAAAGCTACACTATTCCTTTTACATGAAATGTGGTTGGTTACTGCTGAGATAATGATACTGGGAATTTTTGTTTGTTTGTCTTCTGTTTGTACATTTCTTTTCTACTGACTATACTGTATGTGCAAAAACTGTTAGATTATGAATTTTGAAATTACCCACTGCAGTTACATGCAAAAAGCAAATTTTCAGAAGTCTGATATAGTAGTCATATATTTGTGCTTTCTTTGATCTAATCATAATTAATTTGTGTAAATGCTGGATAATAATGTAATAAAGGTGTTGACATTGGAGATAATACTTCAGTGGCCAAATTACTTTCAGAGTTTTGTCTTGTATAAACTCCTTGAATCTTGGTCCTTGGAGGTAGGGTATTTTTACAAAGAAATAGCACATGTTTTTGCATGTTTCTAGCAATACCAACTCCACTGCTGTGTCAGAACTGCTTTTCAGTGCTGTATAAACAGGCAGAGTTGACAAAGGAAGAAGTAAAAAATACCTTTAAAAAGTATTTTAACTCCTCTCTACTGGTATCAGTCAGAAAATAAAGGAAGTTATTATAAAACAAATCCCTCAAGCTGAGATGAATTCTTTCTGCTTTTTTATATAGCTGTAATTCTATAATTCTACACCAACAGGTATTATGATAACAGGAATGAAACATACTCAAAATATATCACATTTGTGTCTTGGAATTTGATAAAGAATGATGTTTTCAGATGAATGATCCTGTCATTCATCAGGAACATCTAAGTGTGTGGCAAGATGAACCCAGGAAGCAGTGAGAAGTACTATCCAACCAACATTGCACAATGGACTCACCGTTTTTTGCATGTACCTAATGCCAGAAACAATGAGTAGAGCTCCATGCAGTGGCTATTGATGATCTTCAGTGGATATTCACTCAAATGAGTTCAGTAGGTACAGGGTCATTCCTGTTGTGCAGGATGTGAGACTTCTGTGTTCCAAGATTCAAACTAAGAACTGCTTTATTGAGATTTATTTAGTAATGATATTGTCTTCTTTGAATGAGTATACTGTCTTTTTCAGAAGAGCCTGGAGCTGCTAAGTAACCCATCTCAAATTATTTTAATCAAGAAATCTCCCTACTCTGCCTATGGCTGAACTCTTTAATAAGGAAGAGAAAGCTGAGAACTGGAGATAAGACTGCAAACTGGATGAGATGAATCTGATGGGACCCAGAAAGATTTCATTAGCAAACTCTTAAAGCATGTCTTTTCTGCAGTGATAGCTGCTTATAGAAGAAAAAAATCTATGAAGTTTTGAGTGTTTCCAACATCAAGCTGCATTTCAGCACAGTTAATTCTCCAAGTACCTGGGGATATCTAGGAAGTTTTGGAGCATAGTAGACACAGCTATTGCTCTTCAGGTATACCCTGAAACTGGAAGCTGTGACAGGCCACCTCTGTGACAAGAGTCAGGTGCACACTATTTCCTCTACCTTCTTTCCACACTCTCTTCTTATCCAGTTGCAGCCAGGTATCTATTGGAAAGAAACCTTGGGGTGCAAGCACAGATCATCAAGACCAAGGTGGCAAGATGGTAACACCCAGCCTACATCTCACCAAATGTGTAGTTTAGGAGGAGTTGTTAGACTCTATGGACTTTAATCAAACCCATGTTTTGGTGGAACACTAATAAAGGGTATCTGTTGGTCTACCTTATTTTTTCCTACCTGAATATTTCATGTACCTAAAAATGGTATAAAGAAACAAAAACATGGATGAAAAAGGGGCAGGTATTGTATCAATAACCATCATCAGATGTTTGTTTCCTTGCTTTGTTTGTTTGAATACTTGGGCAACTTCTCACTGATGTAACAAACAATTTTCTTTCTTTAAGTACTTTATGTTTCTTTAGGTACTACTTAATTTTTCTTATATATTTATTTATTATTACATTTTATAAATTAGTATCTGCTTGGTCTGAAATGTCTGGCTTTGTTCAGGTATCTAGCTGAAAATTGGAACACTGCTGAATTTTCATATCTAATTGAAAATAAATACATGAAGCTGCCAGTTGTGCTATGTCTCTTGACTGATGAAAGGTCATTTAAATCTTTTTGTCTAGTTAATGGAATGCACCATTGTGATTATACTGAAATCTGAATGCCTTCAGAAAGTTTGAAAACTAAACAATTGTATGCAAGATAACAGAGAAAAATAATTTCCTTTGGAGAATGACCTTTCAAAAGTGACTAGTTCACATCTTTTCAGGGATGCCAACATGTCAGCTTCACATTGTGTACAAACCTCCCCATCTTTGCCATATGCAAATATCCTCACTAAAATGGTAAAATAATGCTACATATTGTAATATTTATTTTTTCACAAATGTTCATCAGATAATAGCTTTTAAGAGTCTTTGAATACATAACACTGTATGTGCTGTCAGCTTAGCCAGTTGATGTTGTTTACAAAATGTCAACGTTTCTTTGTCTCTGAAAAGGACAGATGATAGTGTTTTCTGAAGAAGGGAACCTCAGGCCAACTCTCAACTTACACCATCAGCACTGACCTCTATTGTCTTATTCACAGGCACATCAATAACAAAAGGTAATTGTTACATGGAAAGAGAAAAAAGGTACAACAATGTCAAGATAAATGAGATAATCTTATACTAGATCTAGTATAATTTTCTAATAAAAGATTGTGCTGTATTTATCAGTGCAATTTCTTCAGAAATGCCCAAATTCAATTATGGTCAAATTATAACTGTGAATAAAACTGGGGATCTGCAACCTTAAGGCCTTTCTTTTAGATGAATGATTTATGGTCACTAAAACTTAAAGTTAGCAAGCACAAAATACAAATGGAAAACACTTTCTATTTTTCATTTTCTGTTCCATTCTGCAGAGACTTTTTTGTCCTTCACAGACTCATGAAAAAAAAAAAAAAGTCTGGTTTTTGGACATGCATGCCAGTAAAATGTCATCTCTCTAGAGGTAATGCAGCCACAAGAAAAATGCATCTTGAGCCACTGAAATATAAGCATTAACAAGCTCTATGTAGTAAAATTACTTAAATGTACTAAAATACACAAAAATGCAAAAAATGCATGAAAATACCACTGTTCTGTAAATAATGTTTTGTGTATTGCCTGTTGCCATACAGCAGGCATTAGGTGTTCATGGTGTTGCATAGCAGTGACTGAGACTAAGCATGCCTTCTGGAACCATATGTGTTTGTGTTTATACAAACTGTATATTTTTATGCAGAGAAACCAGTTTATATTAGGCAAATTTTAATCAATCACTAAATCCCAGGTGATGTGTAGGACTATTTTTGGTTTTAATTATAACATGCAATAATCTAGAACTTTCTTAACTGATAGAATACGACAATATAGAAGAATGTAGTCTTCTTTCATCTCAGCAGTATCGCCTCAGTATTTAAAATCCTTTCTAAGATCTTGATATAAATGCCAAAGTATTCTATATCCCACTTCACATCCTTATTATTTTCCTTAATAGTCATATTCTGATGTGAAACTCCAGCTGCATGCTCTCTTGTTTGAGATTATCTATTTATTTGGGTTCTCTTTGTATACCAACTCTTTTCATCAGCTGCTCCTTCTAGCAATAACTGTTCTTCCTTTGTTAGTAACACAGAAGTATGAGTCACTTTTTAAGAACTCCAGTATTATTGTAATGCATTTAACTATATTATATGTGCATTTACCCATTCATATTTCATGTCAATAACTTTCAAACTCCTTATCCAAGCCCAAAAGAATGGTTGTCATAATATTTGACTTCCTGTGATTCTAGTTTCAACATCTACAGGGACAAAGGTACATTCTAATAGTGTATTGTAATTGCACAATTGGTAAGTCAAGTCTTACCCATCAGTGGTTTTCTGTTTGTGTAACAAGTGCTGTAGATAATGTGAAAAGAAAAACCTTCACTGTGTAAGAAACTAAAGACAAGTAAAAAGAATGTATTATGGTCTGAGATTTTTCCTCACAACTTTTGAAGGACTATTCCCTTCACAGAACTGTATTTGCCTACAGCATATTGATCAGGTGAGCCATCAGCTGCTGTACAAAAAGAAAACAACTATTAGGGCTGATCAGAAGCCAAAGAATAGTTTTGGAAGCCTGTGCTACCCAGATGTTTTTCAGGGTATATATTCAGTGAAAGTACAAGTCATTAATATCTTGGAAAACCTTTCACTAGCACACATCCAGGATGGTTCCAAACTAAGAGTGCAGCACCAGTGCTGCTTGATAAAATCCATTCTGAGGAAGGCCACTGCAATGGCATGTAATACACAGCCAGCCTGAGCTTGAAATGGTCAAGGTTTCATTTAAATAGCAGATGTGTGAAGGAGAAGTGGGCAGCTTTATTATTCCTTTTGCCACCTGCAATGAAACACTGAAAGATCCGAGTTGCTCCTCATGTGGGCAAAGAGAGTGAAGGGACTCTTGGTTGTGTCCTGCAGGGCCTCATGAAAGGCAAGGTTCCTTCCCTCCTTTTCCACCACTCAGGATGGATGGGGAGGAGCAGCAGTTTATCCACACCAAATACAGGCATGATTCTTACCTTCCACTTTCTTCCAGGATAACACATTCAAGAGCCAATTAACGCCATCTCATTTGTTCTCTGAATGGTTGTCATTCTCTTGATGGTTGTCAGATGCAGAAATTGACCTTTCTGGGGTTTTTCTCAGGGGGTACCTAAGAAAGGTAATAACTAAGT
>JAOEGS010003919.1:39421-81890 GCA_025447755.1 Corythornis vintsioides
TGTTAGAGCATTAAGCAGGCAGGCTGGAACTGGATTATTGCATCTCTAAGGGTTGAATAGTTGAGGATAGCTTTTGGGGTGGGAACACAAGTGAAACCAAAAGCATTATGCTAAAACCAATAAACAACATATCCAAGTTTTCAGTTTTGTTTTCTGTCCATTGTATTGCCAAGTACATTAAGCAGGATAGACACTTAAGAGTTCTTATCCTGCTGTTTTATTCTTGATTTCCCAATCTTTCTTAGGAGCATCCTAGTAATTATCACAGCAACTATTTGTTCATGTGTCAGATCAGTAAATAAGTGAAATGTCACTTTCAGTAGACTGAGCTTAGTAAAAGAAAGAAGCAGGTCTTCTAAATGGTGGTACATAAGATTAAGTTTAAAAAAACCAAACCCCAAAACAGGATAATGAATTGTTTGCTTAGAAGAACAGACTGATTTGTGGATCTTTTAAATTTCTGATTTCCTGTTGGGTTATGGATGAAAGATCAGCAGCACAACAGTATCAAATAAAATGTGATTGCTGAAGATATATCACACTTTCATTTATATTTGCAGTGTCTTTATTTGGAATGTATGGTGGTTTTCCATATCTGAGAGGCTTGTGTAATACCTCAGTATGGAATCCATGTGGGAATAAACATAAATGACATACTCTTTCCTTCTTGATGAGATAGCATGAACCTTATCATATAAGTGTAGAGGACAAGTTAGACAAGCAACATGTAAAAAACATGAGCGTATCTTAAGTGACATAGAAAGAGGCAGAACTTGATTGTCTTGACTCCCAGTATAATATGTTAGAAATTTACCATATGAATATTCAATACTCAAGATTTAGAGCAATTTCTGGGCTAAACATCTGGAACAATTTATATTTCAGTCTTATATTATTGACAGAGCAATGCAAATTTACATTGGCAATAAGTTCTTACCTTGTTTTTAAGGGAGAAAAAAAGTAAGGTTATTTTAATTCCATAATAGACACTGTATCATTAAGCAGGATGGATCATTCAATTAAGAAGTATACAATTTTTTTCCAGTGCAAGAGTTAATTTGATCATACAAATAGATAAGGTACAAACTTAAAAGTGCTAATAATGCATTTACTAAAATATTTATAGAGTTATATTATTCCATAAATTGTACTGTAGTTAACTGAGATTGTTTCATTTGAATATTAATATGGCCAGAGATGCTAAAATTGTTGAACTTCAAACACTTTTCTTGATCATTCTGATTTAAGTGCTTTTTGGTTTAGGGCATGTTCAGTGAAAGATAAAAGAAAACTTCTTGATATATCTTAAGGTGATAGGTGAAAAAAGTGAAGACCTATATAGAAATAGGTCACAAACTATCACTTGCATATGATAAATATTTTAATTTAGGTTGCTGTAAAATGCTGCTTGCAGTAACTTTGTGGAGAAGTATTTCAGTGTAAAACAGCTTTATAAGAGCAAAACTAAAATGGTATCTTTTCTGTCAGTTTTCTTTGAAAAAAGTGTTTATCACTTTAAATGAAAATGAATTCACTTCTTACAAATCATATAGTGGATGTAAAACCATTCCTTTAACATGTGATCATCCCACATATACTTTAGTTTGTCATTCTCCTCTTTCTTTTTGCAGGTGGTGTTAAAAAAATGCAAAAGTCTTCACTTGCCAGGATGCATGTGTACTTAGCTATTTACAGCTTTAAATGAGAAAATAAGCCTTCTTAGAATTCTGAAAATGTTGAATTTGTTTTTCCCAGCTGGAGAGTGGGGTTTGCTTTCATTTTTACAAATATGTCTATGTCAGAATGTTCTTCAGTTTTATGCCAGGAAACTGTGCTGCATGTTATGGAGTCCAATGGAAGGGAAGAGGACTGACTCTGCTTTTGGCAACTGCTAAATCCACCTGATGATTGAAATAGAAATGGTGATTTATTAATATGATTATTCCTGTGGAGCAAAAAGGTTGAATGTTGAGATTTCTCCATGCTTTTTTTTTTTTTTTTTTTGTGTATCCTCAGTAGTTGCTCAGTAAAGGTGACCTTTCCTCTGAAATATTTCTTCACTATACTCCTGGGGTTGCTATTTGGATTCATGAGCATTCAAGGCCATCTCACATAGAGAAAATTACAATCTGTTCTATAATTAGGGTATTTGGGCTGATTTTCTTTTTAGAATATTCTCCGTGTGTGTGTGTGTGTGTGTGTGTGTGTGTGTGTGTGTGTGTGTGTGTTTGTGTCCCAATAAATATGAGATTCAGAAAGCCAGGACATATTAAAGAGGCTGAATATCTTTCAAAGTGTCCACCTCTATTCCTACTGCTTTCCTTTCAGTATACAAATATTGTAATAGGGAGTCAAGATGCAAGCCAAGAAATGCACAGTTACAATTACTTTTCCCATCATCAGTTACTGGCCTTCTTTGTTGCACTCCAGGCCCATACATATTGGCATTACTTTATTTTGCATTTTTGAATTATTACATTGCATCAGTCCTCTGGTCTATGAGATAGCCTCTGCTCTTGAGATGTGCATGATCTGACAGAATCTGAAGGAATATACTCTTACCCGTGCTGATAGGAGATAAAGAAATTAATATGGGAAGCTGTGATTTAATCTTTTCAGTTAAAGCCATCTTGGTATAATCTTCTATCTTTGCTTGTTGCAGCTTTTCTATATTACAAGAATATTTTAAAATTCTGAAGCTGAACTTCTGTGAAATACATCATGTATCTTTTAAGAGCTTTTCAATAATGACATATGAACTTAATTCACCTGCCATGTAACAAGAGATTTTAGTAACACTGTGACTTCACTAATTATAAAGTTATATAGAAATATTGTAGTTATGAAGTTATTCTCCTTTCCACTTACAAAATAGCTAGATAATATTAAAACATAATGTTGGCAATTTAATAATTAAAAATGTTTCTAGACATAATCATATACCACAGATGATAGTAACTCCTTTCACCAATTTCTTTTTCCTTCCACTAATAGATTTTTTCCTTTATTTTCTCCTGTGATTCCATCTCCACGAGATCACTCTATATAACTGTAAGAACTGAGACAACAGCAGTTTTATGTTGTGGTATTGCAAGAGTGCAGTTTGACCTATTGCTTTTTTCCTACTTCTGAAGCCATAGGCGTGCCATTCTCTGTCAGCAGTGCCATGTTACTGCTAAACTACAGCACAGTTCAGGTGTTCCTGAAGTTTTGGCAACAAAACCTAACAACAGATAGTCTTTCTCTACACTGTGATCAGCTGGCAAAGTGATATATCCTGCCTGTATTTAGTCATCAGAATGGAGATATATCTTTTAAAGTCTCTCTTAAGCTTGTTAAATCCTCACATAATTTCAGGTAGAATATTGTGAGATTTTGAGTCAGTCCCACAACTGACCATTGCCAAATGGGGAGGCTTCCCCTTACGTGTCTGCAGGAGCAGCTCCTCCTCGTCCCTCTCTCACACGGTGTGATTCTGCCACTTTTTGGGCTCTACTCAAGATTATCACTGAAAAGACTGATTGCACTAACCCAGTGGAAAACCATCTGAAATTGTCTCATGGAGAGACCTGATGTATGTTACAGCTAAAGCAAGGTAAACAGACAGCATGCAATAGACAAGGTGTTAGATTGTCTCAAGCTGTCTTGTGTAATTTTGTTTCTGAAAGTAAAGTGACACAGCTTTTGTAGATTGAGTATGAAAAGTACTGTTAGTTTTTCTTGGTGGGGATTTTGTAGAGTTTTGGTTGGTTTGTGTTGTTGGGTTTTTTTGTTGTTGTTCTGTTTTTTTAACTTTGTGTTAGTACTTCTTCTCCATTCAGAAAGCATACTTAAGGTTTGAAACCAGTCAAGGGTCCCAGAATGTGGTTGAAAATTGCTACTAAAATGGTAATGAGTTTCCTAAATGTGATTTTACAGCTCCCATTGTCACTTAACCTAAGTCAGCTAAAGCTTTAAGAAATATGTGTCTAGTTCTCTCTCCATTCCACTATGAATTATCAAAGATCAAAGAGTTGCTAAATTATTTTCTTTTTTTAAAAAAAGATTAAATAGAAAATTAAGAAGATTATTTAACCTTTTTGAACAGAAAACATTGATCTATTACAGAAGACAAAACTGGAGTTATACAGAATTGTGTATAGCCTTCCCATGCCCAATGTATCCTCTCTTTGAGGCAATCAATGATTTTTAAGACCCAGTGCCATCCCCAGGCACTGCTGCAAGCACTACACTCACCTGGGAAAGCAGCATCCAGGCTTGGACAGAATCAGGTAGACAGCCATAGTCGTGTGCTTTATTGGAAGATCATAGTGAGAAGGGAGATCCATGGGCAAGCTGGTGAGGGAGTCAGGAGCAGAGGGTGAATCAGTGGGGAAACAGTGAGGTGAGGCAATTCTGCCACAAAGCTGCAGGACATCACAGCTGGGAACAATCTTGAGAACCTCCGTTTAAAAGAAGCCCCCAAGGAAGACAGGAGGATGTTGTTGAGATTTTTGCAACTTGCTTTCACTAGACACAGCTCTGGTCTTTTCCAATTAGTCCTAAGCCCACATACCCAAGACTCAGAGAAAGAAAAAAACCTTTACATTGTGTATCTAGACACTCTATCTGCACATACTGAGATTGTCCTTGGCTTTAACTAGAGTAGGTGTCATTATCACCAGCAGCTGCTGGCCCAAGCAGTTGAGATGAGCTGCAGCTGTGAGGGGCAGCAGGTGGGATAAACAACCCAACTAGCCAATGGGATGCTCTCCTGAGGCCAACTATATAAGGAGAGGGTGGAGAGAAGGGCAGGTTTTTTTGTTTTTGGCTTATTTGCAGGAGGTGCCTTCAACTTCTGGCTACAGCAGGAAAACTGGAATCTTAGATACAGACAGGTACAGTCTTGTGGTTTCTAACTTTGGCTTTATGTATAATTTTGCTAGTGTATTGTTGTTATTGTTATTTTCTATTCTCTTTGTTATGTTCTATTAAACTAATTATTTCATAGGATGGGTTTTATCTTCTTCTTCTTGATTTTTCCTCCCATCCCAGCAAATGGGTTTGGGAGGGGAAGCAGGTGGTCAGTGGTTGTGTGGTATTGAGGTGCTGATAGTGGTTAGGCTATGGTAAAAAGGGACGATATAACGGACAATTGGCTAGAGTGGATTACCTTACTGTTTGAATTCCAGCAGGAGTTGGAGAGTTGTTTGTGGTTAAAGGGTTGCTAAAATAGCTTAGACTGCTTCTGGAGTTTCTTGTTGCTTGAAAACTGCTGTGTACTTTTCATCTGGTGAAAAATCTATGTAATAATAGAACTAAAAAAATCTTGTAAAATACATGTTTCTGTTCACAGAAACACTTTTAAATGTGTACTTGTTGATTTTTGTGGGTTTTTTTTTTCATTTTTTGAATTCTTTGAATTCTGAGGTGTATGGGCTTAGAATTACTGTTCTAGTATTTTTCTTTCCCTTATGTTAAGTAATGCATTTGGTTAGGACTGTATTTCTGCATCTTACTAAAGTTTGTAAGGTGTTATAGTAATTTTTTTTTTCTTCCTACTTATCTATTGATACCTTGGTAGAGTAAATGCTAGTAGGAGGGCATGTTTCTCTTCTGCAGAGCAAGAACTGCCAAGTTCTCCTTGGTCATTTCGGCTTAAAACAGCCAAAAAAAGCTATCATGAAAAAAATCCATATTACTCACTGGTATAGTCAAATTGCCTGTAGTATTTCTAGCTTTCTGTACTTGTCTGTTGTGATGATTGAATGAGCTATCATAGTGGAACAAGCTTGAGTGAGAACACTTACAGAGAAAGCAATGTCCTTGGTTAGTAATGTCTGTGTTTGGTTCACTACTGTGGAGGATTTGTGCTCTAATCCAACAGCAAAGCTCACAGCCTATCCTCACAGATTATTTTCTGCTTGATCCCTTGCTTAAATTGTAATCTTATGTGTGTCATTGCAGTCACAGAAATTGTCACAAATCTAGCATAATGTTCTTGCTGTAGGCTGAAGCAGTAAAAGAAAAGGAGCTGAAAGAGGGCCAATCACAGATGATTATAGAAAGCTTGGATAAAGATGAAGATGTTTATTTGAATTTGTGAAACTTTCATTATGCAGTGTACAGACCTAGGACTGCTATGGTACAAAAAAAATTACTTTCGTCTGGTAATTGTTTTCTTTTTTTCTGCCTTTTTTTTTTCCCCCTTTATTATCAATCACATTTGCTTTTTGTTGGGAGAAAAAGATATTTGAGAGTAAGAGCTTCATCATTATAGCCTGAAAAAAGAATACAAATGGTAATATTTTGGTTGGTAGACTGAAATGGGAACCCTGTAATAGGGGATAATAACTTCTCAACCTTGTCTATTTATATATGGAATTATGTTGGAGCAGTGTTACCTTTCCATATGCGTGTTTACAGTGCATAGTAGAATGGGTCTTGTTTGTTGGAAATGGGCAGGAAGGGCTACTAAAATAGAATACTACTGTGTACTAACTATGACACTGCTAGTAAGAAGGGCTGAACACTTGTGTGCTCAGATGTATGTAGTTCAAGAGACTAGTAATACTGATTCATGCTTAAATGTTCCTCTTATTTACTGCTTTCTTTATAGACAATTAAGATGTTTATCACTAGGTTGTCTCATTAATATTAAAATACTACATGCTTTATAGATGTTAACACAACCTCAGGGAAGGACAAGAATTAATTTTAAAGGCCAAATTCTGCAAATTTTTTGCATTCATATAGTACATCTTAAATTAATTACATAGAAGTGCTTGAAAATAGTATTCATTTTAAATCAAAGCAATTTCTGGCCCACACTGGTTCTACACTGAATTTCTCATTAACAGTATAACAAATTATACCAGCTGACAGCAGTAGAATGACCACTAGCAAGTCTTGTAGATATTCAGTGTTCAATTAAACAGCTACTGAACTACAAAATAAAGTTTAAAATTCTAAAGGATGGTTCTTATTATCTGATGATTTAGATGCAGTATAGAACTGAAATTTTTCTGTAAAGAATGTTCTCTCTTCTCCTGTGGCAATTTGGATTATCGCTAGCTGTAATAAATAAAGTGATTTCTAAATGGAGTGTGTCTATGCACTGTGTTTTGATGTAGTACAGGCATTATCTTTTATGATACTCAGTTTTGACTTCAACTGCATATTATTATAGTTTGAGACAGGCACATGTAGCTCTGTTGCAACTAAATGAAAATCAAAAGTATCCTACCAAGCAAAACTTGCTTGCAACATTTAAATATTTTTCCTTCAAAATAAAGCCATCAAGACCTTCTATATTTAGAGATTTATACAGTGGCACAAGTAATTATTTATTTTTTTTTTTTAGTAAATGGCCCTTAAGGCACTTTGGACAGTTATAGTGGAATTAGCAGTTTGGTCACATTTGAAGTGTTCCCTTTGAGCAGCAATAACACAACCTTGTTATTTCATTATGAAATGGTATCTAAGCTTCATGTATGTCTTGTTAGGCTGCAGTGCAAAAAAACATAATAATCTCATGGGGCTGATCTTTGCTAATGTACTGTGACCCCTGCTATTTTCAAATTGGCTCTGAAGTGCTCCCTCAGCTCTGCTATAGTAAAATAGTCCAAAGAACTTAGAGTTTCAATGAAAATAATTCTGTGATTCCTTTAGATACTCTTCTGTGATAAATTCTACATTGTGTGTTTGCTCTTGTTTGTGCATATTTTGCTGGCTGCTCAGAAATATCAAAGTTTAGTATTATATGTAAGAAACTGTGGTCATACTTGTCAAGGTTTAAGATGGCCTACATTGCTCTTTACATAGTAATAACACATGTCCTTAGACCATGTTATGTTACTGGTAAAATTGACTATTTTCTTCTTTCTAGCTGACTAAAACCATGTTTCCTTTTCATGTAGAATGTGAGAATGTTTTACTTCCTAGAATAATCTTATTGGTTGTTTCCAGAGACTGAGACCACATAAGATTTTGCATTCTTCATCATAAAATCATGGAATGATTTGGGTTAGAAGGAACCTTTGAATATTATCTAGTCCAGCTTCCCTGTTATAACCAGGAATATCTTTCACCAGATCAGGTTTCTTAAAGCTCTTTATTCAGTCTGACCTTGGATGCATCCAGTGATGGAGCATCCACAGCTTCTATGGTTAACCTGTTCAGTGTCTTACAACCCTGATAGTAAAATATTTCTTCCCTATATTCAATCTAAACTTATTCTCCTTCAGTTTAAAACTATTGCCCTTTGATCCCATGGCACAAGTTAGAGTGGGGAAAAAAAGTAAAAGAAACAGCAGGGTAATAAATTTTAAACCTGTATAAAATCCTGCACTGAAGATCAACTACTATATTTGTAGGCTGATATGGAGATTTTGCCAAAGCATTAAAAAATGCTTCGTAATGTTACCTATTGGTCATAGGAAGCTCATATTAAAGGGAATTTGTCCTCTGTTTTCAAGTGACATAGGAAGAAAACCACCTAATTTATACAATATTGTAAAGACATATTCATGAAAGTTCTGACGCCACTAGCCTGTAGCAGTTGAGGCTGCCACAATATAATTAAATTTAGCATCCTGGGGGATAAACTGCATGTGTATTAAAAACAACCTAGCAATATGACACTACATGTTCTAGAAGAAAAATGAGTAAATATATGTAACCTTAACAGGTTCTATCTAACCTGATATATCTAACCTCCAGCAGACACTTAAATAGGCTTCAAAGTGAAAAATGTAAAACTAGAAATCCTTAGCTTTGGGAAGGTTAAGCTTATAATTTGTCAGAGAAGGTATATGGATTTGATCAAAACTAGAAAAAGCATAAAAATATATATTATGTGATTAAATAGCAAGTTTCAAAAGATAACTTCCTTCAGTAGCATTGTATAAATAATATTTAGTGAAGTGTTGGGCACAAACTCTATTTCCATTATGAGAACTCGAGTAGGAAGTACTGGGCCACATAAGAAGAAACTTTAGAATGCTATGGCACACCTGGTGAAGAAAAATTCAAGAAAATTGGGTAGAATAAAGTAAATTAAACTTAAGAGTAAAAGTGTTAGAGGACTTAGCTGACGACCTAAAGTTGGTATACTCGATCAAATAAGAGATGTTTCTTAGGTGGTTAAGACGATAGCAGCCTGAGAAGGGAAATTCCATGTATTGCAAGAGGGGGCAGTAGCTTCACAGAATTGTGAACTAGGATATAAATTTGAGGCAAAATATGCATTTTCCTGTCAGTAGCACCAGGCAGTATGTTTTGTATTGACCTACAAGAACAGGACCTCAGGCCTTGCCTAGACTTGCTGTGGCCTAACAACTTGCTCTTTTCAGATCAGTGTAATTCTAAGCTCTTAATGAAGATATGAATATTGGCATCCATGCTTTGTCTTAATCTTGTGCATGGGTATAAAAGTTCAAGCTACCTTGTGTATTTTTGTTTAGGCTTATGTTAATCCATAGCAATATGGATAAGAAGAACATAACTTCACTTTGGGGATGGTCAGGGGTTTCCATTGACTAGTAACAAAACAGAAACCCCTCAACAAAAAAAACAAAACAAACCAAGTTTGGGGAGAGGATGGAGTTGAATCTCACAGGCTAAAAAATATGTTGTCATCTTGAGATCTGAAGTACATAGAGCAGGATTTTTCTGTGTGTATATACACGTGGGCTTGCAAACACATGAAAAAATAGGCATCATCTTCTGAAGAAAAGTACATAAAAGTACTTGCCTTTAAACCATAATAAATGTGGCTTGTATTTGTGCTTCAGTTATAGCTATATTCTTGAAAAATCTACTGGTATGATAATGTGCTTCTCTTAAAAAACCAGAACAGTTTAATTGATTTTTTTCCAACTGTTTCAGGGTTAATTCTTTGTGAGACTGTTTGGGGAAGATTGTCAAAGAATGAGAAGTAAATTAATGGTAATGATTAAAAATTAGGAATGAAAAGCAGAAGCCAGACAATGTGAATGTAAATCAAATCTTTTGTTTGTCCAAAGGCTAACAGTTATGAGATGTTCTGTGTCAAATTGTCTACAGATAATTACATGGCATGTAAAAAGAGAAGAAAGGACTTCAGAGAAGCAAAATTTACAGTTGACACTAAATTATTGAGGCTAGTCAAGTATAATGCAGCCTGAAAACATTCTGAAGTAAATAATAAGGTTAGATGAATAGGCAATAGGACAGGTAATGTAATTTGTTCCTAACAGATGTAAGGAAATGCTAACTGGAACGAGCAAGTGGAGTTGTTCATACCTGTGGCATTAAAGTAATTGAAACCACTGAGGAAATAAATCCTACTGGCACTTAAGTTTAAACAACTGAATGAAAACAAAAATACACAAATTATTACCAAGCAATTGTTTGAAATGTGTGGTATCGGTCACAGGGAGAGATAGGGCAATAAATAAAAGGATGTGCAGGGGTGCAGCAGGGACAAGGGAAGCCTGGCAAGTACCCAGGACCCTGCCCACTGCCCTGCCCAGCCTTGTCCCATAGCCACCAGTGAGCCAGGTCAGGGGCAGTGACCAGTGTTGGTCCTATCCTGGCCATCAGCAGGTACTGCCCCAGACTCTGTGTCCAGCTGCTAAGGCAACCCCTGGGGTAGGCTGGTGTTTAGGTTTGACCTGTCTCAACAGGGCCCAAGGCTGGGAGCAATTCCCAAGGCAGGGGATGAGTCCTGGCTTCTCATCTTTTGCCATAATATTCTGCTCCCACCCCTCTACCTGTGGTTTCCCTGCTCTGCCTGCTATACCCTGAGCCAAGGTTGAGCCAGCCCTGTCCCAGATGCCAACTCTAACCTGGGACAGCAGGGAGGGCTTGGAGAGGTCTGGCCTGATACAGGGATTTCTTTAAGCATTTACAGGCAATGGGAATATCAAATAGCAGAGGGAAAATATTTCTTCTTATTTTTTATTAATTGCTGTAGCTAGATTATGGTCTTTTTTGCTACTATACAGACCCTTTCCTTCATTTCCTGCATTTGGTTATAAACAGATTTGGAGCAAAAATATATCTGAGTAGGACTTAACAGATAAGAAAGTTGACATTCTGTTTTAAATGAGATATATTTCTATCACCCAGTTATGTTGTTCTACTATGCCCCTACTGCAATGTTAACTGCCATTAACTTAAATCTTGGAACAGAGCTTCAACTCTTAATTTAGCATGTAAAAAATGAAAACATTGCATCAGTGCTGATTTTCTGGGAACTTAGCTAGAATTTGGCTAAGAAATTTGGATTAAGAAATCATAGAATTAATGGCTGGTGTTTAAGATAAATTTACTTAGATTTCATGGTTTCAGTTTTGACGATTTAGTGAAATTTTCCTGCAATGTATTTACAGCTTTGACAGAAAGTTTTCTCGCACAGTTGTGGTATAAATACGCTCATTTATGAAAATGAAAACCAAGAGGAAATTCAGTAAGGACATAAAACTTTGAGTGCCTCACTTCAGGTTGGAATTTGTGGTCCAAAATAAAGATGATGGAAAAATCAGGTAACTAACAGTCTGATGTTGATGTGCACTTACTTGGCATGCATCAAAGAGATAATTTCTAGGCAGATGAATCATGCTAGTGATGTGCAACTGTGCCCTCTATTCTTGTGGTGTCTCTAAGCAGGTTGCTCTCTTCCTCAGACCTTGCTGTGAGAGCTATATTTCTTTTGTATAAAATACATTGATATCCATTTGCTCATGGGGTAGAATATGATCCATTTCTAAATGGCTGGAGTTTCAGTTGTCTTTCTGCATGTTCAGTATTCCACCTGGAAACACAGAAAACCATAAAAGCATTTTGCATGTTTAAAAGATGGGAAATAATAAGGTATGTGAGATACTTTTGGCTAATAAACTAATATGATCTTAGGCCAGACAACTGATTTCCTATTCAACAGATTGTATTTATCTGAACAGTATTTTGCTAATAGAATAAGATTAGTGATTTTATTTTTTTTCCCTACTTAATTTCCATGGGTAATTCTTAGCATAGGAACAGAGTGATTACTTTCCTGAGAGGAATTTTTCTGGAATGATTTTAATAGGTCATCTTATATGGAGTGACAGAAATTACTGTAGCTGCATTGTAAATTACAGTATTTCTGAAAGTACTTCATATATCATTTCAGAATATAATGTTAAAATAAATGAAGCTATTAAACTTGTAGGTGTAAAACTAAATATTTTGGTAGTCTGAAAGTAAATTTTTATACCATACAAGTTAAGTGTTTAAATAGAACAATATATTTATACATTCATCTAATACACATAATTGTATTACATAGTAGAACTACACATATTTCATTTTAGGCATTGCATACCAGTCTTCATCTGGAAACTTTCAGTATCATTGAGTTTTATCAGTCCAGTTGTATTTCAGAGGTTGACCAAAATGAAAAATAGGACTGGTACAACGGTTACTTGTATTATTTCTAAACTTTTTCACAGACCTATATAGATATATTCTTTGTCAGATCCAGATAGAAATGTTAAATCAAGACATTAAGCTTTTCGCCAATAGTTTGTGAAATTTTCCAGGAATTTAGAACAGATACCAAGTCTTCATTCTATACAGCTCAATGAATTTCAGACATTCAGTGGAAATGTCTTTTATGAATCTAATCAACTTGCATTACTTCTAGAGTTGATGAGGAGAAATATGTACTCTTAGTGTCTGATCTGTCTTAAACATCTAATTTTAGATGTAATGAGCTGTGTCTTAGATACCGCTTGCCAAAGCGATCAGTTTCCACTGACTATAAAGGAATCCTAACAAATTCAGATGCCTGTGTTCTAGCAAATGATTTCACTTCCAGTGACAAAGCTTGTATTTCACTTGACTGCCTCACTTGGCAGAAACATAGTGTGTTAGCTGCATTTTGTATTGATAGTAATAGAAATACAGTAATGTGAAAGGAGACTGAAATGGCTCTTACTATTTATATGGAAAAATACTCTCAAATACTGTGTAAACTCAGTCTCCTTCCATCTTGGGTGAGGTGTTAGCTATTTTCTATTTACTTCTAATAGTAATTTATAGCAAATTTCATAAAAATATGGCCAGACTACTAAAGGTGAAAGTAATTTGTTGTAAATCTTACATGCTTTTTAGAGTTGATAGTTCTGTATATATATATGTTTTTAATCAGACATGTTAAAGCAATGAATGCTCTGTAAGCTGGTTACATGTGTGATTCTGTTCTGAATCTCTGGAATGAGAATGCCCATGTCATAGACACATGTTTAGATTAAATCTACACAAAGCTTCATTGGTTTTGTTAATTGTAAAAAAAAAAAAAAATGTTGTCAAAGCTGCTTAATCAAATCTACAAGTGTAATTTATTGCACATTATCCCAGTGAAATTTGAGACATGAGAATTCATTGCATAGGGGAGTGAAAATGGCCTTGGGAGGGGCAGAAGAAAAAATCAAGTTTTTGCAACTCATCTAATGTCAAAACAGGAGAGAAGTGAATATTTGTTTTTTCTTTACCTGGCAACTCATTGCTTTGGAGGAATTGTTTGCTTACAAAGGATTTAATAGAACTTCTAGGCTGAAATGTGCTGATATTAATGTGGTTTCAGTGAGATTAATCAAGTGCTTAAAATTAAGTGCTTAGGTAAGGTGCTGCTATTAAGGTTTGTATGGCTCAGCAAAGATCAAAACCACCAAAAATGAAAATGTATGCACATGTATGAAGGAAAAAGGGAAAACCAAAGCAGTATGATTTGTATACTATACAGAAAGTAAAGAATTAATATATATCAGTTTGTTCTTTGGCTTTAGATGACAAACTTTGCTTGGTGTTTTAATCTGTAAAATCAAAATTTGCATTCAGAAACCATGTGGATAGTCATCTCTCTATATATACTCTTAAGTAAAGCATATGGAACAAATGCTGAGATGAACCTTTAAGACCAGACTTGAAATCTCTTCCTGTTCTTACCACTGCACACATTAGTGGAAGTAATTGATTTTTGTTGACACCATTCCTGTACTTTTCACTTGGTTCCAAGAGTTTGCAATTTGGTGCCAAGTGAGGAATAGATCTGTCCATGTTAAAATAACTTGGTATATTCCCTGCTATACTTTAGAGTCAGGGCAGCCTGCTGAACCTGTAACAGATACTCTCTGTTAACTCGCCCTCCCTCCTCAAAAGAGAACAGAAAGGAAGTAAGGAGTTAGAAATTAAGACAGGAAAACAGAACAGCTTCAATGAAAACAATTGGAATATATACCAATGTATACAAAACCAGCATTAAATGCAACGCCCCCGCTGGCAATTATATCACTGTCATCACTGGTCCTGTGGAGCAGGCACTAGAAAGGTCCTAGACTGTGCCCAGTGGCACATGGGGACTGTGTTTAGGAGCTGGATCCTGGTAGTGGATTCAGGAACACACAGTTCAGGATTGAAGGCAGATAACACATAGTCCTTCTCAATGCAAATCCTCAATGTGCCCCACAAGATCCAGCAGTGGCCTTAGTCTGCACACAGACCTTTGGTGCTAACTATAAACATGGGGTGATATCTCTGCTAGAAGCAGACACTGCCTGTGGAAACATGCTATGGACTTCAGACAGTGCATTTAGAAGAACTGAGATGAAAAGTTAAATCACTGAACAGAATTAATTCTGTTCTCACTCAGACAAGGACACCTGCCTATCATCATTTGGTTTTGATATAATCCATCATTTTTTCTTTAATAGGATTTTTTCCTTAAGAGTTTCTTCTTGCCCACAGAAAACATTCAATAATTAAGTGTAAATGCTGGTTAAATTTTTCTATTTCTCTTGTGGGTTTTTTGTAATCAAGTAAATACAATTAGCTTAGCCCACTTACCATTTTAACAGTTTGTCATCCACCCTGAAGATAATTAAGTCAAATATAAACATTTAAAGTTGTTTTCTTTATGCTAAATTTTGCTTGCTGTATTTCTAGCTGACAGCTGAAGCCTGATAAATGAGACTAAATGCAATCCTAATGACTTTGGGAAATTTGTAATGATTAACTTACTCAGTTTGGTTGTCAAAGTTTTCCAGTCACAAGTGAGAATATATTTTAAGTAGGGTTAAAATGTGTTGCTATAATAGTGTTATAGAGGCTGAGGAAAGCAATTTGCAAAGAACAATAAATGCCAAAGATAGAAATTAAGTGCTCTGGCTATCAGCAAAACAAAACACTAACCAAGCGAAGAGTTCATTTAGCACCATTCCAGATGGCTGGAGCTTTCCATAAGAGCACATCTCTTGCAATCAGTATTACAGGCATATGTATTTTTTTCATAATAAGTTATGTCTCAAATTATTCCTATATAATTTGCAGGTCTGAACATTGATCCCACATACTTCTAACAAAAAAAAATATTTCTTGTACTGAGCCAGACAGAAATTTGAATGTGATGTAAAAAATTGTAGTGTATCGTGGTTTATCACAAATTGATAATGAATAGTTGAAAGGAACTTGATCCTCTGGTGTTCTGTGCATTCATTCCGGGAAGTGACTAATTTGCTAATATGCTAATTTTATAATTTTTCATCTTATTACTCAATGAAAGTGAAACTCAGATTTTTGTACAATAGGGACCCTGTTCCAGTGCTTCTAAAATAAAATGAAAAAGCTATTGAAGCGATCACAGCATTTTATGAAGAACGATGTGACTCAATTACGGTTGCAAGTGAATTTCAACATTTTGTGGGGGAAAGCAGAAGTATTATAATTTTCAGGTACCAGAGACCAGAACTATGTAAGGTTTTTTTTTAATCATTATTATTTCATTGGGTATTAATCTAAAAGCTAGAGAAATCCACTCAAGGAAAGCCAGTATTTTTGTTTCTAATTAATATTTTCTGTTCTGATCTATCTGTTTAATAAATAAATTGTAAGAAGTTTAGTTAATTTAAATTGTATTGAAATACTCACATTCTTTTTGACAGTTTTCCCTCAGCATTTGATGATTAGTCTGTGGTGTGACACTGTGCTGTATGTTGTCTGTAACTTAATTTGCATTTTTTTGTCCTTGTAGCAATAACGTTTTCAGTATTCAATGGCAAAAATGGCCCCTGGGAACTTTCTGATTAACATGCAAGAACCAAGTGTCAAGGAAAGCATGTGCTAAGAGCATTGCATTCTGTGATTTGCAGGCTAAAAATGTGTAGCAACTTGAGCATATCTGTGCATCACATAACTGCAGGGAAGAAATTGAAGGTTAATGTAAAACCAAAATGTATGTTAAAGCTTTCAATATGAGCTCTTTTTTTGGGTTTCTTTTAGAAAGTGAAAGGAATATGTTCACAAAAAATTAAACTAAATAACTTAGCTTTTAATTGTACCACTTGCTTTATCAAGTGCTCATATAAAAGATGAAACAGGGTGGCAGAAAGTGTCTTTATACCCTCAGAAGAAAGAATTTAACAGAAAAAAAACTCATTTTAGATCTGTTCTACTTCTAGACATTTTGCTCTTTGTGCCAATTTCCCTCATTCTGCTCAGCCAAACCTCAGACATCTGTCCCTCAGCATCTCTAGCCAGGGAACTGCTCTGAACTGTGTTGTCTGTTTGTATTGAGTTCAGCCACATTGGGTTTTTTTTCTCCCGTTTTCATAGTATAATTCTCCTTAGTACTTTGTCTTTTGATACCAAAGCCAGTTTAAGGTAACCTCTGTCTGTGAAATCCAATTATATAAAACCAAAAAATTCAGTTGTTTTATAGTCCAGATAGTGAAGCTAGAGTGCTGTCTTTGTATCCTTATGACATTGCCCTATTGCATGGGCATGCTTGCTTATGTAGAACAGTGAAATTATGGGTAGTGCAAAGAAGTTGGAAAACTGATTCCTGTATATTGATGATAGAAGTGAAATTTTGATCAACACTCATGATTTGACCATCCTAAACTCTGAACAGATGTTATGATAGAAGAAATATTTGTAATAGCATTTTGGGTGAATGGGATAATAAAGAGGTAGTCATGGAAAATATTAGGGGGGGGAAAAAGTAATGGATAAGATGAGGAGAAAAGTAATTGAGAGTTTTTAGGAACCCACAAACTGGGAACATATTGCAGTCACTTAGTAGAAAATTCTCAAGTGCTACAGTAGTGGAGAAGTTGGAGTATTTAAACATTGACTGGAATGTCAGAATAATTCCCACACTGGAAAAGGGAAAACATAAATCCTGGAAACTTACAGGCCACTCATTCCCATTTCTGTGGTTGGTGAGATTATAGAGCAGATCCTCCTGAAAGCTATTGCACATGGAAAGTGGTGAGGCTATTGGTGGTGCCCAACATGGCTTCACCAAGGGCAAATCGTCCCTGAATGAATTGGGCCATTTATGATGGGATTACAGTGCCAGTGGGTAATGGAAAAGCAGTTGAAGTCATCTACCTGGACTTGTGCAAAGTGTTTGACATTTTCTTGCACAACATCATTGTCTCTCGTGGAAAGAAGTGAATTTGATTGATGGACTTGGATGGCTGGTGGCTAAGGAATTGTCTGGCTAGTCACACAGTTGCAATCAATGGCTTGATGTCCAAATGGAGACAAGTGGCATTCCTCAGAGATTGGTACTGTGACTGTGCAGCTTATCTTTGCTGGCAGCATAGCTAGGATGTTGAAGTGCACCCTCAGCAAGTTTGCCAGTGACACCAAGCTTTGTGTGCAATTCACAAATTTGCTGAGGGGAAGGGATGGCATTGAGAGTCATCTTGAGAGGTGGGCCAGTGCCAGCCTCGGGAAGTTCAACAAGGTCAAGTACAAGGTGTTTCACCTGGGTCAGGGTGATCCGAAGCACAGATATAGGAAGGATGGAGTATGGATTGAGAACAGGCATGAGGAGAAAGACTTGAGGGTGATGGGTGATGAAAAGCTCAACATGAGTAGACAATGTGTGAGTGCAGCCCGAAAGCCAACCACATTCTGGGCTGTCCTGAGAAAAGTGTGGCCAGCAAGTTGAGGGAGGTGATTTTCTTGTTTATACTCTGCTCTTGTGAGACCTCACCTCAAGTACTGCATCCAGCTTTGGGGCCCCCAAAAAAGGAAATACGTGGACCTGTTAGAACTGGTCCAGAAGAGGGTCAAGAAGATCATCAGAGGGCTGGAACACCTCTACCATGAGGACAGGCTGAAAGAGTTGGTTTTGTCTCTTCTCCAGAACAAAGAGGTCTGGGGAGGCCTTCTAATATCTGAATGGGGCCTAGAATAAAGCTGGGAAGGACTTAAAAGGTCTTGTAGAGAGAGAGAGTGAGGGATAATGGTTTCAAGCTGTAAGAGTATTGGGATTATACATTTGTTTTTCAAAGGAAATTAAACATATTATAGGTTTTTTTGACCTTTTTTTTTTTTAGACAGTTCAGAAGATTTCATTTGAGTGTGTGTTACTGAAAATATATTTCTTTATGTTTTTGGAAAACTCTCCCAGTGGCAGCTGTGATTCTGGCTGAATAATTCATCTTAGTATCATTGAGTCACTTCCATTTCTCCCTTTTCATCCTCTGAAATGTGATGATCTACACTTCAGATTTTATCTAGGTTGATTAACATTGGAAATACTGAGTTTCAGTTAGTAAAGAAACTAATGATTCAAAATCGTGCCCCCACTGAACAAACATTTCAATATTTTTCCTATCTTTTTGATTCATATTGTCATTCCAAAATACATTAGAATGTTCATTTACTGTACCTGCCTTAGGCTATCAGTAATTTTAAGTAAGTGTGCTCTTTGTGGTCAGTGTACTTGCATGGGAGGATTTCTTCTGACAAAAAAATTAAGATGAGTACATTGTGTCACATGATATTTGGTTTGTACATGGAGGTGCTTAAGTGTTACTGCCATGTCTTGTCCTGAAATTAAGTTAGTATCTAAAACCTCTCAGTTTTTATACAAAAATGTGGTTCAGTCTTCTGTGTTTTCTGCATTGCTCTAAGCTCTGTGTATTCCTTTCACAAAAGAAAACAGGGAAAAAGAGAAGCTCTTAAACAGTCTCTACACTCTAGTTTATATGGAATAACTTACTGCCTCAAGTAGAGGATGATGAGTGCTAAGTAACATGAGAGAAGGTAGCTGAATGCAGTAATTAGCATTACTTGCCGGTAAGCCTTTCTTTAGGACTTGAAATTGTTTGAAATGAGCAGTTTTAACTCCATTTTTGAAACGGTTAAGTGGAATTTGTTACTGAGAGATTGCAGTGAGGAACAGGAGTGGGGTTGTTTTAGTACTTTTTTAGAGGTAGTGAAAATCAGAGGTCTGAATATCATCTTCTAGAGCATTAGGATGCTTATTGCCCTCTGATGTGAAATACCCCTGAGAAGGGTATATAATTTAAGAATTGGGGAGTGCTTTTATTAAGAAATTAATGCAATAATGTCAATTTGTAGCATCTGATTTTGCTCCGAATTTGTATCCAATTGGGTTACGTTGGACTTCAAGTCCTGTAAATGGAGAATTTTACTAGGTTAATGAAGTCAATACATTTAAAGAAGATCTTGGTTCAGAATGCATTGCACATCTGCATCAGTGTAAACCACAAATGCCATGTAGAAATTTCTGTTACCAGCGTTGAAAAAAAAATTTATTGATTGTAGTGAAGAAACTGAGAAGATGGGAAAAACATTTTTCTTATTCACATATTGACTGCCAGTGATGCCTTTTTTTTTTTAAGGCAGTTAAACAATATGCATTCTGTAGATTAAGTATGTACTGAAGCACTATTCTTTGCTAAGGAAAAACATCTCCCCATACTCCCACGAAAGTAGTGTAGATTTAGTCACTTGTGTGCACATTGGGCACAGTTAAGTCTGAAAATTTTGTGTAACTTTGAGATTATCTCAAGATATTCAAAACCTAGATGTGGCTAGGTGCAGGTTCGTAGAATTTGAATGAACTCTTACAAGTGTGTTGGTTAAACTAATTTTAAAATATTAGTGCCTCTGTGGCATATTTTCATCACATTTTTTTTCCTTATAACATTTACCTTTCTCAGATTTTTGGATCCTCAGTAATTTTTTAGAAACTACTGGATTATCTAATAGGCTTGATTCTGAAGAAATACTGATGTCTATATCAAATGTTCCTTCTGAGTGTATCCCTTAGGGTTTTTTCTGTGAAAACTCTGAACATGTTAACCTTTGTAATGCTCCTTCTCTCAAGTATTTTTACAGTAGCTAGCAGTCTGCTTGTCTGCTGTTGTGTTGCTCTGAATTCAGAGCTTTGTTTTAATTTAAAAAGAAAGCAGGCTGTAATTTTGTTCACTATCCCATCACTTATATACATGCCCAGCCAGGCAAGTAATACATTTTATGCCATTTCTGCAATAACTGACCCCTCTTGGGATGAGCAGATTCATAGAAATGATCTGTTTGATGAACCTGAAAATATAATGGGCAAAATCAAAATAAGATTTTGGACACCATGCAGTACAGAGCAATCTCTTGGACCCTACCCATAAAGATCATTTAAGATGAGATGCATCATATTTTACAGAAATATAGGTTCTGACCCACCTACACTTCAAATAAACCTCTTGAAAGTGTTGGGACACTGTGCCAAAAATAGAAGTGTTTGTAGCAGCTGTTGATTTGAATGAGTTGGAGTGCCTGTTGGGAAAAGCATGCAACAGTTTGACAAAAATCAGAACAGCTGAGATGAGCAACTAGAACAGTTTAAGAGTCCTGGGGTGTATGAAGAGGCAAAATTGCTGGATACATTACAAAGGACAGATTATGAGACACCAGTGAATAGAAATCCATGCTGTTAGAATTAGTAGGACCAGTTGCAAAGTAAAGTACTGTTTAACATGCACCAGCTGCTACTGCTTCCCCTGTCACATGGCATGACACATTCTGGCACCATCAAATTTCCTTTGTCACATTCTTGCTGGTGTCTCCATTCTGTTAAGCTTCTTGGGATTTATCTTTTCACAAACTCTGAGGACCCCTCCTTTGATTTCTCTAGCTATATATTTTGCTCTAGCTCCTTTTCTTTTGTTCCTCACAGTAGTCATCTTTACAATCACTATTTACCATATCTGCTACACTGTATGATTTAGGGTTTATCATTAGCATTAAGCAGTGATCTAAGTCTTCAAAAAAGCCTAAGCATATTTCTTACAATATATTTTTAATAAGTTATGATTTAGAGACTTTGTATGTAGGAAAATGTGTATGGTGTATTCAACATTAGAAAACCAGATGGCAGAGAGAAATTGGAAAGACAGAAGATGGACAATGAATGTTACACAAATAAGGTTTGAAGGATCTCAGGGTCTAATTGTCATTTTCAAGATGGGGATACCTATGAAGTTCATTTTGTATGGTTCAGACCATAACTTTTTTAAAAGAAAATTTTTTTCAATTTTGCTATTTTAAGTAAGGTTTTCATGGCTTGTAGTTTGTAATAATTCAAAATATTTAATTGAAGAAGCATAAAAATATAGATCTCTTGTTATGATGCAGTTTTGAAGGATAGGCTATAAACTCGGATCTTTCTTGTGCATAAGTATTTACTGTTCTGTTTAAGTAAAAAATATCAAGTATTATTCTGTTTTGACATTTAGCAGTGGATACAAGGCATTAGGAAGAAGTTCCTGTCTTGGAAATTTGTTCCTGGTAACCTCTGTACCTGTAATATCTGTGGAGAAAGCTAATTACTACCTAACTGTTCCCACACAGACTACACTTAACAGTACACTGACCTGAATAATGCATCATATCCGATGATAGATTTGTCATGGAGATTTGTTTGCATTACACTTGAAGCTATTTAACTGAAAAAGCACTTGAAGAAAGTGAAGTTGATTCCTGTACATATTTAGTTATCTTTTTCTAATGATGTGGTCTAAATCAAAGTAATGATACTAGCTCTGATTTCTGGAGAGAGAAATGGATTAGCCTCCAAATGAAAGACTACAGCTTTGACTTTTTATTGAAAAAAAACCCAACACAAACTAGCAATCCCCTTGTTGAATCTAAACTTCAAGACTATTCTCCATGAAACTCAGACAAAAATGTATTTTGGAATGTTTGGGTTTTTTTTCATTAATAAAAACCCCTTCATCTATATGCACAGTGGTGCTCACTTTTAAACTGTCCAAAAGTGGAGGCAAAAAAGTTCCTCTCCTAAGCCAATATATCTGACTTATTCTTAAAAGTGACAAAAAAATATTTTTTTAAAGTTAGAAGTTAAAACAGCTAGAACTGTTAATTTTGGACTTTTCTTCTGCCTTCCCTGTCTTTGTGCTACCTCAGTAAATGTTGTTTTTAGAATCAGAATGGCTTGGGTTGAAGGAACATTAAAAATCATCTAATGCCAACCTTCCTCTAGGTCGGGATACTCAAAGCCTCATCCAGCCTGGTCTTGAACACATCCAGTGATGGAATATCTACATCTTCCCTACATGACCTGTTGCAGTGTGTTTTAATCCTCAGAGATAAAAAATTCTTAATTCCTAATCTAATTCTAAACTTCTCTAGCTTGCAACTATTACTCCTTGTCCTGTCTCTGCAAGGCCTTGTAAAAAAAAAAAAAATCCCTCAGCTTTCTTCTAGGCCCCCATCAGATGCTAGAAGGTGGCAGTAAGGTCTTCCAGAGCCTTCTCTTCTCCAGGCTGAACAACTCCAACACTTCTAGCATGTCCTCACAGGAGAAGTGTTTCAGCCCTCTGATCTTCTTGGCCTGCCTCTGAACCTATTCCAAGAGGTTCATGTACTACTTTTGTTGGAGGCACTAGAGCTGGATGCAGTACTCCAGGTTTGGGTCTTATAAGAGCAGATCAGAGGGGTGGAATTTCCTCTCTTGACCTGCTGGCCACACTTGTTCTGGTGCAGCCCAGGATGGGGTTGGTTTTTTGGGCTGCACTCACATTGTTCACCCATGTTGAGCTGTAGTCCTTCTTGAAGAAATAATTATCTTTGCACTGCTTCTGCAATTCTTGTTTAAAATTATTCATCAGCATTTAGAAGGAGAGTGAACCAAAACATGATTTTATCATGCATTTTATATAAGAATACCTTTAAGATACTATTAGGACTTAGGGAAAGCTAAAAAGAACAAGATATAGTTCCTATATGAGTAAGGATAATAAAGAATCAACAGGAAATTCACTACAAATAGTACTAGTAAAGCAGGAAGGCCGGTAAGAAAACATTCATAGTGTACTTTGAAGTAGCTGAGAAAGTATCTGTGAGAACATAGACTCATTTCTTGTTTCATGGCAGAGGTGACCTTTACTCTTCTGGGATTGATACACACCAGCATGTTTCAAACATGTCAAAAACTGATGGAAGTACTAGAAAATTTCTTTCCATGTGGTCTGAATTAACCATTAAAAGAAACCCAAGTCAAAGGCAACCTTCAAGGACATAAGCTGTTATGTTAGCCACAATTTTTAGCATCCTCCCAAGATAGCAAATTGTGTATGTGAATATATTAATGTACTGCAGCACATAAACATAGGGGAAAGTCAATAGTTCCAATTATTGTTATAATAGAGATTTCAAAATTCTTCATGAACAGTTATTTAACATGTAACTAGCTCACATAATCACAAAAGTTACAAGATTTTAATAAATATTTAAAGTATGGTGATATTATTGCTGAAGCTTTGAGTCTGGAAGTAGATATGAAACTAGATATGAAGGGGGCAAGGGGGAAAACCTGTCCTGCAGGAAACAAACTGGAGACAATTGTGGGCTGTTGTGCCAGCTTCACTGCTACCTCAGGGTTGGTACCAGTCAGAAGGTACTCCAGCATTATTAACTCAAATGCCTGTACATGAATGCATGCTGCATAATGGATTTAATACATTTTCTCTTGATCCGTATTTTCTATGGCTTATTTTTTAGAGCTTCTCTATGTTATCATTTACATAAAATTGCAAAATAGATATTTCTAGACTCTAAAACTGGTTAAACCATATAATACAGAAAGGTGTCAATACTGTATGTGTATTATCAAGCTCAGAGATACATGTCAAGCATTCAGATGGAATGTTAAAGATACAAGTGGCTTGCTAATCCTTATGGTACAGGTGTGGGGTGGTGCAATTCTCCTTAGAGATGCTTTCAGTCTTTTCTATTGGGTGAAAGGAGGGCTGACAAAGCAGGAGCATCTGCAGCAGAAAGAGGAAAAGCAGATGCAGAACTCGGGGAGAACAGAGTTTGGGATGGGGGTAGCCACTTGTCTAGATGAGCAGGTAGCTGATACAGGGTCTGTAGGATGAAGAGTTGAGTGTGACAGGAGGCACACTGACTTGCTCACCTTCTTTCACCAACACCTGTGAAATGCTGTCACAACAAATCCTTGTTTCAAGATGAAAAGCCTTACAGTTGTGCTTTACAGAATGTTTCTGGAAGGATATGAATTAAGTTACAACCAATTTGACAGTTGTGTAATATACCAATATTCTACACAATTATATCTGAGTTTTTATCAGGAAATATGTAAGATGAGGACAGTTGCAGATGTGGGGTTTTTGTAAACTTTTCTCAAACTCCTATTTGTCAATCTTTTAAATGTATCTTCAGCCTGTCTTTAAGTTCTTATTTTGATATAAGCCATCCCACTAATGTTCATATATATGTCAGTTACTAAATACACAGCTATTGCAATCTTGGAGCTAAAATAATTGTTTGCAAAAGGAGATGCTTACATATTTATGTTAAAAGAAAAGAAAATTTTAAAGCATCTTAAATTTGTAAAGCCAAAAAAAAGCAACTTTATATTTCAAAAACTTTGATCACAGTAATGAATATAGGTATAGACAGAGCTAATTTTGCTGGAAAGGTGTCACCAGTATCACAACCCCAAGAGAAACTAGAAATACAATGTTTGCATGTATTTGTAACTGAATAGTCTGGACAAATTCTGGTACATGATTTTTAGCTATTGCATTGTATATACTGCTCTGGGCATATTCAGTCTTACTTGAATCCAAAATAATTTATAATTTTATTTTATGACAACAGAATGGAAATATATTTTTCCATAATGTAAGATGGAGGTATAGAACTCCTTGCACCCATAAGGTTATATATGACAAAGAGCACTGCAAAAATGATGACATCAAATAATGGAATAAAATACTTTTTCCAAAATTCAAACACAAGGTTGAGATGCTCTTCTTAGCTTAAAAAAAACCCAAACAAACAAAAAACCAAAATCCAACCTGTGCCGCAGGTAGTTGTGATGAGAGGCTACCAATCTAGGAAATAGCAATTTATTTTGTTTTTCTACTCTATTAAATTCATACTGTCCTTATTAGTCATTTCCAGGAACAGTATCCTTAACAGACCTTTAATCTGATCAAGTTCAAAGCCAGATGCTCTTTCCTGGTAGCTCTGTCTAGATTCCACTTGCATTATGGAAAATATTTATCACTATGTTAGGACAAGATATTTTACACTCCCTGGATATTGTATTAAGGAAAGTGTATCTCCTTATTTCAACTCTACAGATACTAAATGACACTTCCTATTTTCAAATTTTTTAAAAAAAAAGTTAGTTTAGGTCTGAGCAGTAAAAGGAATTCCACTGCTTTTCATCTCCTGAATTGTCCAGCTGAAAGCTCATATTTGAAACACATCCCCAGTATGCTTGTGTTGTTACTAGCATCACTAAGCCCACAAATAACTGTGTAATACTGTTAATGTACTTCTGTGTACTTACCCAGCTTATTCCAACTGTGAATTTTGAATCTGTGTATCTCACTCATAAATATTATACCAGTTAGACTTGTAAGTCAAATATAATTCTATCAGTCTTCAGACTGGAGCAGAAAACCAAGGGCTTATCAAATATCTGCTAGTAAGGATTAGCAAGTTAAGACTAACAAGTCTGTTAATAAGTCTTCTAGTCAGTCTGGTAAGCTTTACTAGTTACTTGTTTAAAAGAATAACAAAAAGTTGAAATAGCTGTTTTCAGATAATTTTAATAGTTGGGCTGTGATGGTTCCTATGATCTGTGATTTGGGAATACTCATATATAATAAAAGCCAGTAAAACACTTTTTAAAAAATAGTAGTTTGGAGAACTTCCCAGATGCATCTGCTATGCCTGTTTATTCAAGTTGGGGGAGAAAATGACTGGCATTAACAATAACTTCGTGTAGGTGCAGTGGGTACATAACATTTCCTGTGATATATCTGTGGTAGATCCACCCACAATGTGTGTGTCTATATATACTGCATCTATATTGCTGTTTGTTAACTAGCCCAGTAATACATACAGAGAAGAAGCTTTGTGACATTTTAAGAAAATGAATGGAATATATTTTGAAATACTGTCATGATTTATAAGAAATTATGTATCAATCGCAAAATGCCAGGAATCTGGGGTGCCCAAAACTGGACACAGTATTCCAGGTGGGACCTCACCAGCACAGAATAAAGGGGGAGAAGAACCTCCCTTGACCTGCTCCCTTGGCCACACTCTTCTTAATGCATCTCAGGATATAGAATTTATTTCCAGTAATGGTCATATATGCATTGTCTGCATGCAACAAAACATGAGATCTTGCTAATGTTTCTATTCCCAAGTTCAAGTCTCTAAATGACAGCCCAGGAGAAAGCTAGCATACGTAAGCATGGCATATCAGAAGTGCAACCAGAGACTAAAATGAGACATTAGCCAAATTGACAGTGTAGACATGGCTATAATTTAGAGAATTTAAAAAATAAATTAATATTTTGTGTCTTCTAGCAACAGCACTAATTGTTGCAATGTTGTGCCTTCTCACATAGTGCATCTCACATAACAGTAATAGAGATAATTATGATAATTATAATAAAAATTAATAATACTTGCCTTCTTTTTCAGTAGATTTTAAAGTGGTTTTCAACATTGACTAATTAAGTCTAACAATATGCTGTGAGGTGGGTAGCAGGTGTTTGTTCATCTCTTTGGATAGTCACCCACCATAGTAATACAGCTGCTTCTACTTAAGTCTCATTGACTTCTAAATTAGCCTCATGGTTTTCAGTAGATAATTTTCCTGTATTCTCTGTATAGTGTTGAAAAGTGGAAGCCCTTTCTTACATGACCTCTGTTTTGAGAACACTGGAAATTTACATGGAGAGGATTTGTGACTAGTTCTGTCATAGCTGTCTCCTTCGTGCTAGGAATGGGAGGATGTGCAGCCATTATATGCTTGCCATTAATAGGTACCAAGTATCTTCTAAGAGTAGAGCCCCTTAACTATCCAAGAAAATCACATCTTAGCTGACTCATTTGGATAATGTTTAGTGAGGTGATCAAGTATTTCCAAACTGGCTCCTAAGGAAAAAAAAAAATTAATCCAGGTTCTAATGATGCTCATACATATGCATGGAAAAAAACATAAGGAGTCACAGAAATAAGTTTTCCTTTTTATCTCTTCCCTTCACTTTTTTTCACCTGCCCCCTTAAACATATACATGCACACGGTGCATTTACTTTATTTCCAAATGTTAAGGGACAGATTATTCATACTGAGGCAAACTAATTTAGGATACATCCTGTTCCTCCTAATAATCATGGCATAATCTGAACTCTATACTGCAGGAAAATAAAGGTCTTTGAGAAGGATATGATTTGACAAATGCATGATGAAATTTTTTAAGGCAAAAGTGGAGTATATAGGATAAATTTTTCTAACTGTGCAGAAGATTCAACACAAATCCCATTATTATTTTACAAGATATGTGGATGTTCAATAACAGGATTCCTGAACAGGCATTTCTACTATATTGCTGTACAATTTTACATCCATGCATTCTATGAGTTTAGTCTCTGAAAACTGAATTCAGTCATTCATTTCTTATTATCAAAATTAATGTTATTCTTCATTTTCTGAAGTAGCACAGCTTGCTTATTAACAATAACACCACATAAAAGGTCTGGTTTTAACTCTGGCCCTCAGGAAATTAATGATGACAGATAGTAACATTGTGAGCTTTGACTATGGACCGTGTATTGTGCCCGCATCAGATCACTCCAGATCAGCTAAGTATCTTTGTCCAGGAGAGCATGTAGACATCTATCCAGTCAGAAAGCACTGAGATCAGATAATATGTAAATAAACATGGTCCTTGACAGGGTGCATTTGAACATGTCAGATTTCTTCACTGAGTTTTTATACAATTTTTCCTCTTTGTATGTACTGCAAGTTATAGGAAGAGCAAAACACAAATCCTCCCATGTAGCTGAGTAAATGAACAAAGGTGTTGCTAGAACATCTGGGTAATTTTTAATTACCTTGTTTTCAGAGACTGTAGAAGACCAGACATATAGCTGGCACCTGAAATGAAGAGAAAAGTATTGAACAATAGCTAAGATAAAGAAGTAAGGGAATATCAAATAATTAAGGAAATAAAGCCAAGTGTCTCTGTCTAGTATTAACAAATTTCCTCATCTTCTTTGGGTGGTTGATTGTAGACCACTGGGAGGCTTATTTCTAGACATACAGTATTTTTTAGTTGATATGACATATCTAAGATTTTCCCTTATATAACATCTTTTCTTTGACAATAAATGGCCTAGGTGCTGATGTGAAAACATCCCCTTTCCCACCAACTCTTAAAGCTTTTGCTTAATGTTCTGCATAGGAATGTATTCAAGCATACACTTAAGAGCTTTCAGAATTCAGGCTCAGTATCTAGCCTAATACCTAAAAGAATAAAACTCCATGTATCATTAACCTTTCTATCCTGCTCCCATAAAAAAGGAAGATCTAAGTAATCAATTTAAATTGTGGTGACTGGCAAGATAAAGGATTAGAAATGAAGCCCATGACAAATTTAAAGCAAGAAACTCAATGTAAATCATACTGGATTTGAGCAGACTTATGATATACACTATCAGAGGAGATAGAAACAGTCACATCTTCAATAGAGGACCAAAGTATACTTTTTAGTTAACTGTTGTATTCTCTTTGTTAAAAGTAGTAATATGAGCAATCTTCTTCTTTTTTTTTTTTTTTTTTTTAAGTTCTGCATTTTAACAGAAGAAACATTGATTTAGAAGGCAAGTTTTCACAAGAACATCTGTTATTTTAGTCTGAAAAATATGTAGCCTGCCTTGAACAACCACCAGGAGCTGGATTAGGCTTATTTGAGCAAGTTACTAAAGAACTTAATCTCAGATTGAACGCAGAGCTAGGGAGATAATAGATATTGAATAGGTAATGCTTTCTTGCATTAGCTTGTACTCCCATCTTGCCTAAATCAGCTGCCTCACCACCCTCACAGTAAAGAATTTCTTACTAGTGTCTTAACTAAATCTACCCTCTTTTAGGTTAAAACCCCTTGATCCTATCATTACATATAACATATGTAATAACATATATACATATTTTACATCCTATCTTGATAATCCTTCTCCATGTTTCCTGTAGGCACCCTTTATTTACTTGTCATCATTCTTTTCTTTGCTCTGCTATCTGTATATTTGAAGCAACATTTCTCTAAGATGGAGAGGGGTTTTGTGTTAACAAGTCATGTTTTCTAGTTTTCCTCATATCTTTTTCCTTCCAGTGTATCTTGATGATGCTAACTGCCAGGTGACTACAGTTATCCTATGTGAGGACATGAACTTCACCTGTGCAGTGCTCACAGCTGAAGCAGGCTTACTAAAGGAGATACACAAAGTAGGCACAAGGTGTTTCTTAAGGAATAAAGGCAATAGGTGTTTAAGAGTTTATAAGGCAGCACATCAACATGTGGTATAACCATGTAAACATTAATTTATCTAATTCTTTCCTGTCAGTTCATTAAAAAAAATATAATACAAGATTTGCTTGTAGCAGCTTGGTAGCTTCATTCTGGGCTTGGCCTGGCTTTCTTTGGTCTTGCTTTGTTCAGTGACTTGATTTATTTGCTTTATTTTAAAAATTTTCTATTCCTTTGGGAAGTCTGACTACAAAAGGAAAAAAAAGACAACCCAATGATAAATTCAAGTACCAAATCCACTTTTTTTTTGGTCTTCAAGACTGATTTTTCTTTGCAATTGGACTTTTGCTTATTTTACACTGATAGAGAATGAAATTAGATAAAGGTAGAATTTTTATAATAATGTAACTGAATAGCATTGCTTTCTCAGTGTCAATGATAGTACTCCCTGATAATGCACAATTTCATTCTTTTGCTTGTTTTGGTTTGGATTCATAAAAATGAAGGGTATATAGATTTATTAGATGATTTAATGTGACATTCTGCATAATAAAGCCATCTGTTTTTATGCAATTACTCCAATTTTAGGTTCAATAAGTTGTACACAGCTAAACTGGTTTTTCCAGAAGGGCACTTAGACTGGATTAGAAATCATCATGACAGTGAAAATCCATAATTTCGTATAATAGCTTATTCTGATGCATAACTCTTCCACCATCAATTGTATGCACTTAAATTCCTATTTTAATGTACCTCTGTCCTACCATACAATAAGCTTATTGTTATCTATCATTTCCCCTCAGGAAATATTTATGACCAATCTCCAGTCCTTCAATACTGTCATCACAAATGTATGAGACAACTTTTTAATATATATAATGTGTTTTTTTCCACTTGTCACTTGTGTGACATGCATCCCTTGTTTTCAATGTCCATTTTGGAAATCTAGGCAGGTGCAAGTGTTTTATAAACTTCCACTGTAACCTTCACCACCATTATTTATAAAGATGAAAATGCTGAATTAATGATATTGTCTATGCATTAAGACATGAGGTTTTTTTGACCAGTCATTATTTCTTGCAATTTTTTAAATTGTAAAATTGTGCTGAACTAATTGTTTTAAACTTGAAACTGTTTTCAAAGTACCTGGTTTGCAGAATATAACATCCTGTTTTCAATGTTGTTGTTGTTTGGGTTTTTTTTAAGATCTATAAAAATCCATTTTCTTGGTGGGGTTCATCACACAAATTCCCACTCCAAAATGATTTGTCAGGTACAGTGTGTCTGCCACAGAATGCTATTACCTGTAAGAGTTTTAGACATTTATTATGTCTCTTTCACACATTTCTCATATGGATGTTCTGGAAAATCATTTCCCCTAACAAGTATTACAAGAAAATTACTGAGAATTATCTCTTTCTTCTCAACTTCTTTTTTGGAGTTTAATTCTGTTCTCAGATATATCTGTCTTTAGACAATGTTATGGAAGTAGAAATGCGTTTTGAATTTTAGTGGTTATATTAAAATCTGATTTAATCACTACTACTTCTTTAATTCACTTAATGAACTTGTGAGCAATTGTATGTGGGAAAAATATACTCAACTTGAGCAATATTCTCAAGAAGAATCAGGGCATCTGGTCTGGAATCAACCACAGATGGATATGTATGAACCTTGAGTGGTTTTTGTGTTGTACTGGAGGAGAAAAGTGTGTCGTATCCAGCTTTCCCAGACTTGTATTTCAGCCTTGTTATGACAGATAACAGCTCAACTACTAGAGAGCAAGTTTCCTTTGAGAAACATCTTTGGAATGTGGAAATCAACAAACTTTGTACCAGTGTTTGAAAATATACTGAAAACACCATCATGTGCTTGGGGACTTTCTGAAAACATGGGCTAAATGTATACTTGAAGGAAATTTGTTAGGCACTAGAGTTCTGTCTTGCAGACCTACATGTCATCTGTTTGGTTTAAATGAGATTGGATTGACTGCATAGAGTGAGTTAGTGGTTATGCTTGTGCAAATGAGTACATCACAGCAAGAGCAGCTTCTCTTCTGTGAAGTGATGGCAGAAGAAGGATATTATGGAATTTGGCAACAGTTCTTACATATCACTACATCTATAGCTTGAACTCTGTTTATATGCAGCAGTTTTCTGTCTTTGTGTTTCCAGAGCTACGAATTCACGTGTGTAAGTGCTTCTTGTTTCTAAGTGCATAGGTTCCTCTCCATTACCATATCTATCATTTTTATGATGGTAACTGCATCCTACAGCACAGTGTATTTGTATGGAACTGACAAACCACACATTGCATAAGGGACCTTGAAGTGAACGTAACACAGAATTATGAGTTTTCATTAGATATCAATGCATTTTTAATCTATAGTTGATGCAAAATTACAGTCAGAGCTGAGGTAATGTAAACAAGTTTTCTATTTCACAACTTCCATATTTCAGTTAATTTGCAAATTACATGTGATCAAAATTGTAGGGTTTTTTTGCAAATATATTTGCAATTCACAATGTTGACTTGAAAAATATCTGTAGGTGACTTTTCTTTTAAAATACACTTTCTTGGTTTGTGGGTTTTTTGTTTGTTTTTTTGTTTGGTTTTTTTTTAGCAGTGTCATTCAGCTAATTGCCTGTACAATACTGTTTGAAATGGAATATAACAGATGCAGCCTTGATATAAATTATAAAACCACTTTATTCAATATTTGCTGCACTGCTTCCTCCTAATTTTCTATTGTATTGCATAGTTGTACTATGGTAGTTTACAAAAATAGCCATATATAGTAAATAAAATAAGCAAGAACATAGCAAAGCATATTCAAATAAGTTACGTGGAGAAACGTATTAGCCATAAGTTCAACAGAGTCCCCTAATTGACTTCTGGTATCATTAAAGATAAACTTAGTTATCTCATTCAACCAGTTATATAAGCTGCACAAGGGGGATCTACACCAGTCAGTTGTCTGCTTAGTGAATGAAGAAAAAATCAGTTTCAAAGGAACCCAAATAGTAATTTAATCACAAAATGTCAACAGAAAACCCCATAATTTTTCTAAGCCTTTAGCAGTTTAACACAAACATTTAGCTATTCCTTACTATCATTTCAGTTCTCAACTTTTATTTTTTCCTCTTTTTTATTTCATTGCACTGCTGTGGAGTATAACTGTTGGAGGAAATATGAGGCAAAATCAAATAGAACAAATGAGGTTGTAATGTTAATGAAATATGCAGTGTAATAGTTTGTAATTTCAGTAAGAAAGCAATGTTATGTCACTTTTTCTTCCAAGGCAACATATCAAAACAATGATGTGTCTAGTCCATTGCTTTCATTCTAAACCATCCTTACACAGCTGTCATCCATAATAATTGCAGTGAGGCAGTACTGAAACAATAGTCAATAGCAAGAGTCAGATAACAGCAGAAAAATTTGGAACTCCTGAATATGACAGTATGTTGCTGGAAACAAGAACAGCTTGCATTTTTTTTACAAAACAGTTTCTTTTCAAAAATATTTTAATATGAGTAAAAACCAAATAATTTGGGTGGATTTGAAAGAGTTAGATGTGTCTGAATGCAAGATATGGTGACATATTTGACTAAATTGGAATCTTCGCTTCCTTGCATCCTGTGTAGGTCCCTATTCCACTTCATGGCATAACAGTACAAATGGTTAAGTTTGGTAACATTTTACACCTGCTTGTCATAAAATAAAAGCTTTTCTAGGTGGAACTGGTAGAAAAATAATCTGGAAGGCAAAATGATTAATTATTGGAATTAATTTATGGTGCTGTTTGATGTCCCAGCTAAACTAGTGGCTAACAGCTGCCAGAAGGAGTGATACTGCTCTTCTAACCTCCAGCCATACAATTATACCACTCCTATGCTCTCACAGCATCAGCATTCAGCACCTGCTGTCAAGTTATTAAACCAGGAGAAAAAATAATAGTTTTTTTTCCAAATACCTTTCTCAGATTTTTAGATGACACATTTTCTGTCAGTGGCAGCTGGCTGGTAAATTGGTTAGCAAACTGTCTCTCTGGTCCAGATCAGTAATTGTCTGTCTGACCATATCAGAGTGAATAAGGTGTCTCTGGAACAGATGAAAAACCTAAACAAAGCCAGAGAAGCGAGCAAAATGCTTGTTTTTTATGTAAAAAGAGGGCTGTAAAGCTCTTAGTGCTATGAAAATTCGATTTTAAAATTTTTTTTTGCACCCAGATCACATGCCACAGACTTCAGCTAAGTCATATCCATGCAAAAGGCCCACTCTTTGTACCAGACTTTTCAAAACTTTATATCAGAATAAAGTACATCATTCAGAGCTAAAGAAAAGGCCTGTATAATGAATATTTCCAATTAATTGCTACAGTTGGTGCTTGGGTAACTACAGGCTTTTTTATCCTTCAATGAGGCATAGAATTACTTAGTGGTAAAAGAAAATTGGTTGAGATTGATCTAGAACATTTTTTTTAGGAATGAATCAATATTCCCATCTGAAAGTGAAAAGGTACCCCCAACATACAACAATATTGTGATTATATCAACAGAAAAGTTAATTAGTGTATTCAAAGGTATAAATAGTAATCCATATGGATGAAAAATTATCTGGCAAAGTTCTTCAAAAGAGGCTATTATGGAAAGTCTGCTTCTTATCCTTTAAAGGATATTCACAATACAGAACATTTCAAGTAGCCTTCTTAGGCTGCTTTGAATGCTCTATACTGTCAATGTCACTGACATTAATAGGCATTAAATTATGTAGATATGAGATTGGGCTTGTATTTAAGAGGTGTATTTAAGTATGTTTTAGAAGATAAGAAAGAAGCTGTCATTCAGTATATTTCACAACATCTGGAATGAAATGAATAGAAAATTGTAGAGAAGTGGAACTAGAAGACATTTTGAGCAGCGTTAGAAGAATCACTGACAAATGTAACTGAAATGTTAACTACAAATAGTAAATGATAAATACTTGAAAATAGCCAACAGCAGGAATAATTTGGTGTATTTGTACACTTTTTTTTTAATTGTAAAAATAACTTTGATCCACAGAGGGAAAAACCCCAACAAACAGATAAGGGAATCATTGCATTCAGTTCAGTAAAAATCTCTCCTTGATGTACATTGATAAAACAAATAAAAGCAAATACAAATAAATACAAATACACGTACTATCAGAACACGTATTATCAGAATAATTAATGAAGTACTTCATGCTTTAAAAAATAGCCTATAAGATAACAATGTTATTCTACCATGCACTCATGACATGTAGACATGATTTTATATTCATTTCTAGTTTACTTCAAAAATAAACATAGTTTAGGGATAGGTGATTAGAAATCTGGTAACACTTGGGAAGCAGAGAGGGAAAAGGTTACTTCAAAGGGTTGATTAACACAAGAATTGGCATAAAAATGAGGGGCTGCAGAAATACTGGTCTGGGGTATTTTTGCTATATTTCAACATGGAATTAAAAAGCAGTTCACCATTTATTGCTTTTTAAAATATTGCTGATTTTGTCCATAATTTACTGTAATTTTAGTAGCTCTCTTGCTCCAAAATGTTTCCTAAAGATGATTTATTTCCCTATGGACCTTTTTTCAATATAAGATCTATTTGTTGCTGGTTTTATATTTTAATCTTTACTGTAGAACTCAACTGATTATATATATTTACCCTAGGTTGTTTTGTTGGTATTTTCTCTTAGCTATTTTCAGTATAAGTTTGGTTTGCTTTTGAACCTTCAAGCCTTTAAACATTGCTTTGTGAAAATGTTTTACCATCCTGTTCATTTGCAGTTTTTATTTGAATGTTTTTCAAAAACTGTGTTTGGTCGTGTCTTTAAGATCACACAAATACTGCAAGCAAAGATCATCTTCATGTTAAGAGTCAAATGCAATTTTCAAACTTTAGCTTTTATACATAGTGAATTTCTTATGTTTATCCTGAGGATAATAGAGTAGGAACAAATTTTAAGGCACTGGTTATTGCAAGCAGCACTCACATGTTTTTAATTTGTTCCACTGTAGTTACAATAAATGGCTGTGTTCTGGTCTCATGTTCAATGTTTGGGCAAAATATTTGGCATATGACATTTCAAGCATGGAGGCAGTTGAAAAAATGTGTTACTTCTTCTGACATGTACTTTTTAAGAACTCACATAGCACAGTGAGTACATGTATTAATGAACAATAATGAGGAAAATCCTTGATCTGAAAATTATTTTTTTTTTCTTTTGCTTATTAGTGATCTCAAGGCTACAGTTATGTACAACTTGCTACAATAAACACAAGCATCAATTAATACCAGTGAATTTGAATTTTGGATTTTGTTTTTTACAGGAGAGATTTCATCTAATAAACACTAAATGTAGTGACCTTTTAAAGACTGGAAATTAAACTTGTTTTTCAGTAGATTTGTGGTATCATTATCAATATTTCCTGGTATTTTTCTACATTTGCAAAACATACATATACATATTGGGAACAAGAACATTTGAAGACAGAACAGAAATGAAAAATAGAGCTCTCCCCAGCTGAGCAGTGGGCATAAGCTGCTTTCTTCGAACACTCAACCCACAAAATATTGAGCACTTGGGATAGCTGCAGGAAGGATTAATTAAGCATTTTACATTACTTCTCTTGCAACTGTATACATAACTCTTCCATCAACAGAAAATGCCATCATCTTATCTTGGTATTTATAATGGCTATTTTGTCATTAATTTCTATTGATTTCTAAGAATGAAAAAAACAGGGTTTGACAATAATCCAGTTGAGCTGGTGTGATATTGCTGGAGCAAGTCTGGTAACAAGCCAGTGATACTGCATTGACAATATAGGTAGTAGTGGTTGGCAGAGTATTGTTTGGCTTAGGTCTTGACTTGTTTGTCTTTTAACTTTTTCTTAGAAGAACAGGTTTTTTACTTTTTCTTTCTAGATAGATTTTTGCAGTTTCTTTCTCAGTACAAAGATCCCATTTGGCTGGTCAAGGTAAATATGTAATTCATGACTTTAAGCTGTTGTCCTCTTATTTTTGAGGTTCATATGTTTAATGATTTTCCTTCAAAGATATCTAAGTTTTGAATACAGGATTCTCAAGTGGAAAATCTTAATGCTATTTGAGTACTAATTTTCTGACATCCCTTATATATCTTGCAGGGGTGCACTTCAGGTGATTGTGTGGCACAAGCAATAGCAGTACATTTTGCTGGTGAAATTATTGTATTTCTTATCTTTTTCTCCTATATACTTTGCATTATAGAGAGTACAGTCTGACTTCAGTAGAATGTTAAGATGGAGAAAACTTGAAAATTAGAAATGATAGGAGAAAAATGGTAATACAAATATTTCAAACAAGACCCATGTGATGCAGGTGACCCAGACCCAGTGCAATTCATATTAACAGTTAATTTTACCATATTTGAATTAGCAAACCTTGCTGTTTTACACTAATGAAGGAACTGAGCACCTTGTTCTTTTCAGGGGAGCAAGTCCTAAGCCTGTATTCAACATCAGCTATAGTGGGACATATTAATAAGTAATAATCCATCTCTGTGTTTTAGGTAGGTTTTGAATTCTTTTCAGAAATACTAATTCAATTAACCCCCATGATACACAATTTGTTCAGCACAAGAGATTTTATGTATGTTCATAAGCAAAAGGTTAACAGAGGTACAGTGATAAGCTTTTATTGTAGGCCATCAGCATCCCTATGAAAAACTTCCTCCTACAGGATCCTCCTGTCTGAGCTGTGTCAATAAAGAGCAATGTAATCCAGTTTGTCAGGATGTAGATTTCACTCCTCTGTTATCTAGAAAGAGCTCATAAAACTCCTCCATATATACTGTCTAGAGCAGCTGCTAACACATTGGTCTTCCAATAGCTGCACTACCTCCAAGTTTATGGGAAATTCATTGAGCCTATTGGAAGGATTCATCTTTGAAATATGAACAAAATATTGGAGTATTCATGTTTTCTACTGCTATAGAAAGAAATGAGAACATAGAATAGTAAGTTGCAAAGAGGTAATTGTCAAATCCATTACAGGTAGGGTTCTAGGTTGGGGTTTTTTTGGTGGTGTTTTGTTTTGGATTTTGTGTGTGTGGTGTGTCTGGGTTTTTTTGTTTTGTTTTTAGAGGATTTGCTTTGACATTACTAACATGCAAGGTCCTAAAAAAATCAAGAAATAAGCATGACAAATCTTAACAATAGTGTCCTTTAGTCACACAAAGGATGACTCCCAGTATTTCTTTCACAATAGATTGATGTTCCCTGTCTTGGGGAGCAATCTAATTGAAGACAAGCAAAATAGCTGTAATGGCTTCCATAAAAGAAAAAATGAGAGCAAAAGGGAACACAAGGAATAAATGCTGTGTTCTTCACCTAACTGCATGTTTCTTTATCAACATGCATATATCCACTTTAGAGGCAATAAACATTGTGTCAAGTATCTCCTTAGTAAATTAAATGTAAAGAATATTATTTTCCAAAATAAATGCATCTTGTTGTCTTATGCTTTAAACAATTGAATGCTAATTCATGGGCAAAAAGGGTTTGTTTAATGGTTGGAGAATTCTACTGAGTTCATAACAACTAACCTAGAAAATGCGTATCAGTGGTGCCTGTGATGTAATTGCCATCAGGGGGAGTTAGATTCAATGTAGATTCAATTTTTTTTTTTCATTAAAACTATTACAGTTTTTGTTTCTAATCTGTAAGTTTCTCTCGTTTATTCCATTTCCTTTTTCTCTGGGGAAGGGAGGGAGGTTTAACAGCAAGCATCTGTTATCGGTCTAGCGGACTTCCTTGACCCTAAAATGTGACATCCATGTTTCCCTGGAGGAGGCAGGATTGAGCAGTGTTTTAAACAAGCATTCCCTTTGCAGTACCAAGTTTGTTTTACTTCGTTTTTTTTTTTCCAAGCAATCTGTCATTTTCCTTCTGTCACACAGTCTTCAGCTGTTTTCAGTTTGTATTCTTAATTTCTGCTTTTAGCTTATCAAGGTGCTTTTGTGTACCTGAATTGCTATACTCAGAAGTGCAAGTTAAGCATTTTGGGCTTTAACCTGTAAGGTGGCACAAGCTCCTACTCTTTTAGCACAAGGCTGAAGGAATTGTATCTCAGAAATATCTGAAGTTAGAGAATCAAATGCCTAGCTGAGTCAGACAGCTGTCTCACAGTCAAGCATCACAAGAAGCAACAACATTGCATTTCCTGCATTAAATTCCCTCGGGATCAAATCCTGTAGGTGTTCTTGGAGCCTGTAGAACATGCCACAACAATGGCACAGCTCTCAGAAAACAGCATGGCAGCTGTCATGTTTGCTGAAAAACATGGCTACAAGAGTACACAATACTTGTTTCTGACCTTTTTCTCTTCATCCTTAAAGTCAGTTGGATGTCTGGGTGCATTTCTGTTCTTTTCCTATTTTTTTTCCCTCTTAAATCTCTTACATAGATTATGCTAATCCCTTCCTTGGAACTGCTTCATTTTCCAGAAAGTAATTAGAAAAGATTCAGAGATAAGTGACAAAGAAAAGGAAGGAATGAATGGGTAAGGAGCATGAGGATGGGGAGTTAAGGGTTGTTCTTGGAACAGGGACTCCTGCTCTTTGGGTCAACTGCTGGTTTAGGTGATCCTGCTCTAGCAGGGGTGTTGGAATAGATGATCTTTCTAGGTCACTTTCCAACCCCTAACATTTTATGATTCTCTGGTACAGAGAGAGGTTAGTCAGTCATCTAGATGACTAATATGGAGATAGCAGCAGCAAATTGCAATTAAATGTATCAGTCCTCCTAAATTTTATTACGAAAGTAGTTCCTAAATCTAAGCCCTGAATGTTTTCCGTGTGTTTAAACATGCAAGACTTTATTCACTAAAATGCTTCTACTGAAGGTTTTCGTATAAAGTGGGATCTTTTATACAGTATAGAAAGGTGCCAATAAAAGGCTTTTTAGAATGACACAACAGTTATATTTTGTTTGGCAGTGCATACATTACATTTCTAGTGATTCTTGTAATATATGAAACATGTAATTTACTACTATGCGTAAGTACTGAAGAATGAATGTTCATAATTTTATTGTAGCAAAAATAAAAAGCTCACAAGTAGTCAGTTTCAAAAGTCAGATCTGCCTTACAACCACATTTCCTATTTTCTCAGTGCCATTAGAAGTATTCTGCATAGAGACTTGCTGATTTTTTTCCATTTTTTTATTTTATAGGAAAATGTAATTTAATTAGTGCAAAGGGTTTTTTAAAAAAAATATTGGAACTGATGCATTAGAGTTGTGAGAATTTCTCACATTTAAAATGTAATTTCTCAGAGTAGGATTGAAGCAGAGACAGATGTATTGGAGAGCTAAGGGTTTGGGATAGTTGAAAGTTCCAGATGTATGTTATACTGCCAAGATAAAAGGCTTTCTAGAACAAAGCCACCTACATTGTTATTCTTTGGCTTGTACAACTTCTGATTGAAAACTGTAACTGGACCCCATTTTCATACATATCGGGTGGATTCCATAGTATACATAAGGTTGCTGAGAACACATTTTTTACGTCTCTCCTAATTCACCATTTTGGGCTTGAATCTTTAGGGCAAATTTTTTGTTTGTTTGGTATCTTCAATGGTAGTATTTTTATAAAGGTTAATAATTTAGTCCCAGTGAGTCAGGAAGTGTATTGAAGAAAGGTCTTCCACCTCACTAATAAACATTTTGTACTGCTTGGTAGTTACAGAGTGGAAAATAGATAGCTCCATCCCCTGAAAATATAAGAAAAAAAAATTAATTTTAAAATATTTGTGTTGCAAGCAATAATCATCAGAATTCTTGAGCAAGTTAATAGAATGAGAGAGCTATCGTCCTTCTCCATCTTTGCCTCCTTTTTTTTTTTTTTTCTTTATATACACATAGTTATTTAAGATATATTCTGTTTTCTGATGTTATGATTCTAGGGGTACTTGCTATGCTTCAGTTACAAAATGACAACTAGCGAATTAACTTTTTTAGCTCAGCATATGTGGGTATGTACAAACTCATGCATAAACATAAACCAAACTAGCTTTGTAGGAAAAAAGTCTTTTTTAGAGCAAAAGTGAAAAATAGCAACCAATGAAAAACGAAGACTGCATGATCCTAATTGCTGAGAGGATGACTTATTTGTCCATGCCAACCTAGGAGGCTGAAAGCTGAGGAGTGGGTTGATATGTGAGTAACAAAAGATAACTTTACAGTACATCCACTCTGAGAGTTTAATGCACTTGTATTAGAGCACGAGTGTGTGGAGGCGTATGCAGTGACAGGCAGAGCTATGTCTGTTATGCAAGTGGAATAAAGCCAAGCACAGAAGCTAGGGATTTTTCTTTTTCTGCCATTGACTTCAAAATCCCAATTTACAGACACTCTTATAAAAGCAAATTTTCAGTTCAGATACAGCTACTGCTTACACCATTGTAGAAGTATATGCTTAAACCAATTTAAATAATCTTACTGTTTAGTAATCATATTCTTTTTGACTTTGCAAAAGGTGCTCTTGCCTTGCTTACCATCATCTTGACTATTGCATCAAGAATTGCTTTCCTGCCTTGTCATTTTGATATGATTAGTTGTGAGAAGCACAGAATGAGAATGGTTTGGGTTGGACAGGACCTTAAAGATCATCTATTTCCAACATCCCTGCTATGGCAGGGACACCTTCCATTAGATCAGGTTGCTCAAGGCCCCATTCTACTTGGATTTAAACACATGGATGGAACATCCACAACTTCCCTGGGCAACCTATTCACCCAGAGTGAAGATTTTCATTTTTATTTTCCATCTGAATCTGCCATTTTCTAATTTCAAACGATTACCCATTGTTTTATCACTACAGGCCTTTGTAAACATTCTCTTCCCAGATTTCTTGTAGGCCCCATTCAGATTGCGGAAGGCCTCAAAGTCTTCCCAGTCTTCTGCAGGCTGTGCAAGACCCTACAAACCTACCTACTACTTCCCCCTTTTAACATGTCAGATGCTGTGCTGTGATTTTACTTTCAAGACTCTTTAAAACTCTTTCTTCACTTCCTATAAACTTGTATTCCAGTTCTGAGAAATTGCTTTTGGCCCCCATCTGGTAAATCATACTAGGTGCTATCGCTTCCCTGCTAAAACTCCAAATACTTCACTAGCATTTCTCATTATGCACCTCAAATGCTCCAGGCTATCTTGATAAACATCAGCAAATTCCCCAACAGTCATCTTTGCTGTCTACAAAAGGCTTGATATGTTTGCTAAGACCATTGTTAGTAGCCATTTAAATCTGTGACTTTATTTTACTGATGGCAGCATTTACTGGATTCCTGTGTTATGGTTGGCTTTGTCTTTAGACAACACCTGCCTTCTCCAGTGCTTTTCATTGTAACTTTGGCACATTGCTCTTCTTTTGGCTATTTAGGTTGTGTGAGAGGACCATTTTCCCTTTTTTGGTGCTTATTAGAAAAATTAAAAAATAAACCCAAACATTTTGTTATACACATCTTTGCAACATGCAAAACTCTGTTTTTGTCAGTAGAAAAGTATTCACTAGTTCAAGGTCAAATGTTGCAAGAGAAATACAGAAGACATTTGAAAAGGTTAGAAAGAGCTGCAATTCACTAAGTTTTTCAGAGGAAGGATTACAAAGGAGAGAATAAGCCTGCCTTCTAAATGGAAAAAGTAGCAGCCCAGCTGGAATTAGGTGCAATAGGAATGTAGTGAAAATGACAACAAGATTAAACAATATATTGTTGTTAAATAGATCAAAACCCCAGAATAAAACCAGCAACTG
>JAOEGS010003919.1:81990-106294 GCA_025447755.1 Corythornis vintsioides
GAATATATGCTACAAATGAGGAGAAAGTAGTGCCTATAACTAATACCTACAGCAACTATTTTTCATTTCCTTTCCTCTGCACCCCATTAGTGTCAGCAGCAGGAGTAACACCTTACCATCATACAATGAAGAATCCATTTCACTTAATAGTTTTCTGTGTTTGTCATTCTATTGGTAGCTCACAAATCTTCTCCAAGAGCAAATAATATTGATAGTTTCTTTCTGTGTGGTTAAAACCAACCATCTTAGGTTATGTGAATATCCTTTAATCACAGCTCTAGTTGTACAGTACAGGACAGACAGATCAAGAAATAAAAAAGAAAATTAATACTATTAAGTAGGTATATTAAAAACATTATTAAATTGGAAAAAGTAGAGGTAGAATGAAAGGAAGTAGTATTTTTTTTACATTAACTTCAAAACAGGATTATTGTGGTCTGTATAACTAGACTGCCTTTCAGACCTCCAAAATACAGCCCAACAGCAACTATTTAGGCAGTTGTCGTTTTTACCTGGTCCCACAATCAGATACAAAGGGACATAGAGTTTGACTTCTGTGGAGAATGGAGTAATTACTGTACAATCCATGTATTTACAGGGATTTGAGAGAATACTGATCCCTTTTACAACTGCTAACGCTATAGAACATTAAAAATAATATTCTCCTAAGTTCTTGAAAAAATTTTAGCAATCCCAGCTCTGACTACCTGCTTAGGGATCCTAGAGCTGACAATTTTCTGCCTGTTTTTCCTAAAGGGGATAAAAATTTTGAGTAACACAACAAAGGTAAATTTTGATTAATGACTTCAAATTTGTTCATACTTTCAAGTTTCTTTCTTACATGTGGAAAAAGTAAAAAAAAAAAAAAATCGCAATAAGATTTTTTTACTGAATATATTAATAGTTTGGGTTGTTTTGTTTTTTTTTTTAGGTAAAATCATAACCCTATAAACCTTGACTCATGTAATATTTGACTAAAAGAGCTACAAAAAGATTACTATGAGAACTTCCTGAATGTCTTAAGACATCACAAGAATCAATCAGCTTTTTCCAAAACCCAACAGTTCTTTTGTATTGAATATTTTGTATATGTATAATATAAGTACATACATTGTATGCATTCTGTAAAAAGTATAAAATATATAAATGTGTATTTTGACTTTTTATAAACAACTCTAGTTTCCAATGTATACAGTATACAACTATTTGTATAAAAACAAATAGTTGCTAATTGTCTTTGGTAAAAATAAGAAGGTGGGGGGCGAAACAGGGCAGCAGGATAGGGAGGAAGCTGAGACATTGAAGCATTTTGTGACTATGAGGTTCCCTTTGGCCTGAGGTTAATTTTTCACACTTGTATGCAGTTCTGTCAGGTTAATCTAGAGTTTCAATGTGTAACAATCTCAGAGATGATAACTTGCAGCTGTTCCTTTGGATAGGCAGTATCATAAAAATTAGAGGCCTTTGAAATGTGAAGAACGTGAATGTTTCTTGATTTTTAAACTGGTAGGTGTTCAAAACTGTTATCTAATTTTTGGATGACTATGCCTTTTACTAGTACATGAATATGATGAAAAAAAAGTGATCATCTTTTCCTTCCAATCAGAGGTAGAGCTGTTGTATCTGTTAGTACTTGCATAGGTTTGTTTTAGTGACTGTTTTTGTGATTGTTTCAAGGTTTATGGAGAGTTAGTAATTAGATTCTGCTTTTTTCCTTCCTTTTTCCAGTTGAAGTAGACATTTTATTATTTTCCAAATTTCAGCTTTTATGTATGATTTCTTCAAATGGATATGTTTATTTTTGTTGCTAAATCTTCTCACTTTTCAGAGTTTTTAGCACTTCATAATTTTCAAAGCCTGACTGTCAGAAAATAGGGTGCTTCTCCTCCCCCCTCCCCCCCGCCTTTTTACTTTTGGGTTGTAAAAGTGGGGTTTTATTCATAATGGACAAGAGTGTTGAAAGTCCTGTCAACTTTTCTGACAAATGTGACAATCTATTCTTGGCATAGATTTATTTTTCCCCAATGAGGGGTTTTAATTTACTCATTCTCCTTTCCCTAAGAAGCAAGCTGTATGAGAGATAGGAGGAGGAGATGTGTAAATATGTACTATCTTTCATTTGAGTGTTAAGAGAAAAAAACCTTTTTTTCTCTCTCTATATAGAAAATTACATGTACATATTAAGGAGCTTTACTTCAACTATAGTCATGATTGTGGACTGAGCGTCCATTAACATTTGGAGTGTCCTTGGTATATTCATGGAGTACATCTTCAGATTTGTTTTAGTTTGAAAGGAAATGTTTGTTCACTCCTAGATCTCTCTGTGGAGTGACACAAGGTATAGTATGTGGATGACTGGAAATTAGATTTCAGAAATACTCTCCTAATTTGGTAAAATGTTGATGTAGAAGGACTCAGGGCAGGCTGTTCTTCCCTTTTATTGCTTTAGACTCTAGAGTCTATCTTTCCAGTATGGAAATGCTTTAACTTCCCACTGAATTTATGGGGAAAACAAGCAAAAAGTGAATTACGTGACACAAACAAAAGGACTTAATTTCTTTTTTTTTTTTTTTGATAAACAGCCAAACTGCTTTTAATTAAGTTTTCTAAAAATCTACTGTCTGAAGCTGACAGTAGCATAAGAAATTTCAGTCCATATGGTTGAGTTTGTTGAAATTAATGACAGATGAATTGGTGTCAGAGTGGAAGCTGAGTTATCTTACAGGCACCCATTTGTGTCTTTGCTGGCTAAAATACCAGGGTAGGTGATATTAAAACTGCTATTCCTAAAGAGAAGCTTGAAAAGATAGTGTCAATAATCTAAACTTGGAGTATTGAGTTAATGTATCAGCTTTCCCAGCACTTGTGGTGTAATTCTGTTTTATGACCTTTGACATATTTACCATGTTGGGTGCTGTTTGTTCTGCAGTCACAGCTAGAAGTGTGAATATCCCTAAGAAGTTTAATGCTGGGGCATCAATGTTCTGGCCTCTGCTAGTTCAGTGAACTTGACTTGGAGTTCATATTCATGGCATATATTTCTTCATGTTGCTTGTCTGCTTTGTGGGGAATGTCAGGTTTTGGTGACAAGTGATCTTTCACCAGTATGCAGTGTCCATACACTGTGGTCCATACTGAGGTTGCCTCAGGTATGATTACACACAGAATAGTAAGTTCGAAGACCTATCAGAAATAATAAGCCTTATTGTTCAGGTGTCAAAATAAAGTAACCTTAGTTCTAGGTAATGTCAGTGTACAGATTTTTGAATGGCATGAAGGACATAGTACAAGATCAGAGATGTCAACAACGGGAAAAGCAACTGAGCAGGTTTTGGAGATCAAACTAATTCCTCAGGCTGCCTGGACTGAGCTACTGTAAGAGCTTAGGGGGAACAGTACTGCCACAATTGAGATATTACAGTTCTGTAAATAAAATGCATCTCATCCAGCACACCAAAATCCTTCACAAATACTACATGCATGAAACATTTAGGAAAAGGATTCTACTAAAAGAAAAAAGTGTAGTGACTTAGAATGATGTGCCTCTTGGCAGCATAAATTCTTTATAGTGCAGTACAATACAAATGGACTTGCTGGCTATCAAGAATCAGAGGCATTTAGCACTTCCACTGCAATAGCTAGAGGCGTCTGTATGGGAACAAGAACTTTACTTTTAAGTTATTTGCTAATTAATTCTATGTCCCTTTTCAAACACTGGTTAGTTCAATTTATCTGCCTCTGTGCTTAAAAGCTATGGGGAAATGTTTTCATGGCAAAAGGTCAAACAATAGAAAAATAGAAGTACCAAAGGCCTCGTAGAATATATACTTATGGAAAGTGAAAATGTTTTAATAAACAATGAAGTGCATTGTCTTTGAAATATATACATCTATTCATTATTGATATGAATATATAAATGCAGAAACATTTACCCATTTGCATTTCTGGAGCATCTTCCATGAAGGAATTTCAGTGATGCACTGTAGTTGAACAGTAAAATAGCTATGTGAGCAACAGCATGTTATTTATGTGTATATTTAATTTATGCCTACAGATATCTTGCTATAAATCAAGACACAACCCCCCTGTTATCACAAGTCATTTCTTTTTGTAAAAGAAGTGAATCTTGATATAAGAACCTAAACCAAAGATTGTACATATCTATGGAGTTTAACATCATTCAAAGTAGTTTAAGGAAATCTTGCTCATCATCAATATTATAGCACAGATTTTTTTATTCAAGGTATCACTTTCAGTAAGCCATGACAATATCACTCTATAAAGAATGAAGTGATAGGACAAGGGGAAATGGGCACAAATCAGAATGCATGAAGGTCCACTTAAAAATAAGGAAAAATGTGCTTAGTTTAAGGGCAGTGGAGCACTGGAGCAGGCTGCCCAGGAAGGTTAGGGAGTCTTCTTCTCTGGAGACTCAAACCCCGCCTGGGCATTCCTGTGCAGCCTGATCTGGGCAAACCTGCTTTGCCAGGAAGGTTTGAACTAAACATTCTCTAGAGGTCCCTTCCAACTGCTGTCATTATGTGATTCTGTGGAATGAGGCTATTCTGAATCCAGCTTGACAATGCAAAGGCAGAACCCTCTTTAAGGGAAGTGTCATAATATCTTCTGTTAGTTTTCTTTCAGCAGCATTTCCAGGGGATTTTTTTTTCTGCATTTAATTTTTGCATAAACGTGCATTTACTTTTCAGAAGTGCGGCAAGACAATAAGAAATGTAAATGTATTATGTTTTTTATTTGTATTGTCAGGAAAGGATAAGAAGGCCATCTCTGACACTTAAGTTTTGTGTTCAAGATTATCATTTCTTTACTGTAACTCTGCAACTAAACACAGAAACAGCTGGTGCATTCTGAACACAGCTTACATTTTACAAACCATTTATGAAAATATTTTCACTTAAAAAATTAAATCTTTTGTACCAGGTACTTGGTAAATCTTGTTTATTGTATCTCTTAGACAATATATGATAACTTACTATAGAAAATACTTGTCTTGCAATTAGTATTTCTGGAAGCTATTGACATTGCTCCCTTTTCTAGTAAGAAAAAGATCAATCTGTTTGAATGTTGCTGCACATCCTGGGTACATCCAGCATATTGCAGAACAGCAAGGACAATTTGCTATGTATACATACTTTCTCATTTTGCATGACTATATACAGATTTTTTAAAAAGTCTGATTCTAATTTGATCTAATCAAAGGTTCAATACCATGACACTCACACCTTAGTAGCTGTAGGCATTCCTTGGTAGTCTGATTGTCCTGCTTAATGTACTGTAGCAAAGTTTTGACTTGCAATTGTTAGTCTCTATTTTACACTCATGACTCTGTAAGGAACTTGGAAAATGTCAGTTTCAGAAAGCTAGGGATTGGCACATACTCCTCATAATTTCTTGTTTGACTTCTAATGAACCTGGAACTGAGAGAGTGGATGAGTTCCCTGAGGTCCAGTAGTGCTGGTGTCTTAATCACTCACATATACCTAGAGCCAACAGGAAGCTAGTGCAATGAAAGAGGTGAAATATTTTGAGTAAAAAGTGAACTCTGGAAGTAATTAGTTTTTTTAATGGTTTATAAATAAAATAACCCCCACATTTTAAGAGTTGCACCTTCACAGACTGCTTCTTTGTTCTTTATTGGCTTGACTCAAACTAAAGAAGTGCTAGAGCTCAAAATACAAGAGGTGGCCTATGCTTATACTATTTCAAGTTTTGTTTGATTAGTTAGCAAAAGCTTGTTCAACCCAATGCAGTGGACAAACTGCAAAGGAATTAGTGAGCTGTGGCCCATTTTCCTTAACAAGAGTACTGTTATTACTTTGTCACCAATTGCAGCTCTTAGATGGAAGACTAATAGAGTGGTTTACAGTGGGTTTTAAACATGACAAATCTAATGACCTCAAGGAAGCCAAAAATTTTTACAGCTTAAGAATCTGCACTGGTAGGAGGAAATATTGAGCTGTGGGCTAACTCTTAAATCAGTCTAGTACATGTGGAGAGGCATGTGATGGGTTCTGTGTAGAATCAATGGATTTCTGGGACTGATTTATGGCCTTTAAGCATAAGGCTTTTGTTGGATTTTACTTTCTTTTCCACTCTTTTCCTTCTCTTCCTTTTATTTTGTCAAGTATTTAATGTATCAATATAATTCACAAATGCACTGAAGAATCAAGGAGTAAATTCTTTCCCTTGCTAATTTTTTTTTTTTCTCCATGTGAAAGATAGGCTTTTGATTTTCTGTTTTTCCTTCTAAGTTTCTCTACTGAAGTATTTGGAAAATGGGTGATATGTTCCTGTATTTATTGAAATCCTGAAACACATATTGCTGATTAAATGCTAAAAACAGGTTTTGAAATGCTGTATACTCTAGAGAGGCTTAATAAATCTAACAATATTTTCATTAACCTTCCAATTTTTATATTGTACTGACTTCAAATTTTAAGAAATAGTTTGAAAGGATGTTAGTCATATGCATAACAAAGCTTGCATTGAATGAGTGAGGACTAATGGACTGGGAGATAGAACAATATTCTTTGCTTAAAATGAGGCACTAGACTTTGTTACACCTGATGGGATTTCAGCCTAGTGGTTACTACACTTTTGTTGCTTTGTTTAGTCATGAATCAAGGCAAACATAATTTAATTTGAGTTCATTCTTAACACCCTACCAATCTGTAGAATCATTCTCTCAGAGGAGAAGTATTTCCCATTGGTATTTGACAGTTAAGTGACTTATTTGCTGTCTAAGTTGCATTTGTTAAACTTTTAGAAGATTTTTAGAGCTAGAATACTTGCTAGTACCTGAAGCAAAGTAACTACTAAACATGAAGAGAAGTTACAATTGGTAAGGAAGCCATCGGGTACATGACATGAATCATTAGATGTATTTCATAAAATCGAGTTACAAATAGGTTTTTTTCTTCATTAAGTGAAATACTCTGCCATAGAAAACTATGTATGATGATAGAGATTACTATTTTTTTTCCCTTTCTAATAAGGAGTAGAGTCTGAAACATGGAAAAGTTAAAAATGAACAAATGCTCACATGGTGAACTAAATATTCTAGTTAAAGCTTCCAGGAATTTAACGTTCTGAAGATATACGTTTCATAACGTCCTAAAACTGTTATGAAAGCTTTTCCCAAGTCTGTGTCAAAGTCATTCAAAGTTTCTTGGACAGATAACTTGTCAAATAATAGCGATCTTGGGTTTGTTTGAGTTCATTATGTAGCTGCATGATCTGTTTGAAATATACCACACATCTCCTTAGATTTTTATTTACTATAAGTCCACCAAATAGTTTCTGTTCAGTTTCTTTTGAGGCAGAAGTATTTACATATTTATAAATTGGAGGGATAAAAAAATCACTATTTATGCATGACACTTATGTCCCCAGTTCCCAGATTTAGAGATGATAATGCATTGGTAAGAATATGACACATGTTCTGTAAATGAAATTCAATCTGTCTGCCATGTCCCAATCCTAATTTTTATAAACCTTCATACATTACTGAGATTTCTAAGTCCTTTACTTATTGAAAATCAAATTAATGTGAATGCCTTTTTTTTTTTTTTTTTTTCTGAATAGTATTCTTTTAACAGGCCTAAACTTTGACCTGGCATGTTTAATAGAGACTGGTTGAGGGTTGGTGGTTTTCTGACAGCAGCTGATACCTGTTCACCTGATTACTACTTGGGATGGGCATTTGTGTTGCCAGTCCCCCTGTTAGATTGCCTATATCAGTCTATAGGCTGGACCTGTTCTATTTAAAAGGGTATTGTCATCAGCTCAAACTCTGAGAAATACATTCTATTATTTCAGATCAGACTCCCTGAAAATTGAGCACAATTGTAAGAATCAATAGTGACACTATTAAAACATATTAAATTTATTATTCCCAGTTATCAGAAAGCTTGTTCAAGAGTACATATTTAATCCATAGTTTAGAATGAAGAATTCCATTGGCAATTAAGAATTGACATCAGCCTTCCATGCCACTTACTGGATACTGTTGTCATTTTAAAGAGCATTTTCTATATAATACTCTAGACCAGGTTGTAAACTCAAACTTTTGAAACCCAATATGCATATTTATATTTTTCTTCTAAAATCACTGGTGTGCTACCTACACCTTTCTAGCTATCGATACAAAGCACAGCACCATGAGGGTTGGTAGGGGGAAATGGACTCCATCTCAGACAAAGCCAATGCAATCTCCACCATGGGTTGCAGATAGGTCAGGGAAGAAGGGGGAGAAGGTGATCTAGGCACTGGAGCAGAGATTCTCATGCAACACATGGTGAAGACCGTGGTAAAGCAGGCTGTCCCCTGCAGATGGTGGAGCTTAACAGTGGCACAGATAACTGTAGCCAATGGAGGACCCCATGCTGGAGCAGATGCATTCCCATAGGAGCTTGTGACCCCATGGGAAGCCCATGCTGGAGCAGCTTTTCTGGTAGGACTTGACCCCATGGGTGACCCAAGCTGGAGCAGTCTGTTCCTGAAGGACTGTACCCCATGGAAGGGACCTGCACTGGAGCAGTTCATGAAGAACTGGAGCCCATGGGAAGGACTCACATTGGAAAAGTTAATAGAGGACTGTCTCCTGGGGCAGGGAGCCCACACTGGAGCAGGGCAAGAGTGTGAGGAGTCCTCCCCCTGAAGAGGAAGGATCAGCAGAAACAACCTCTGATTAACTGCCTGAAAACCCTTTTCCCAGCCCTCCTGCACTGCTTAGTGTGGGAGGAGGTAGAGAAAATCAGGAGTAAAGTTGAGCCCAGGAAGAAAGGAGGGGTGGGGGGAGGTGTTTTTTGGACTCTTTTTTTTTTTTTTTCCCATTACCCTACTCTGATTTGCTTGGTAATAAATTAATTATTTAGAGTTGAGTCTACTTTGCCTGTGATACTAATTGACAAGTGACCACCCTGCCCTTGTTTTGACCTATGAGTCTTTCATTATATTTTCTGTCACCTGTCTAGCTGAGAATGGGGAGTGATGGATCAGCTTTGGTGGGTGCCTGGCAACCAGCCAGAGTCAACCCACCATGTGCACTTTTTCATTTCCTTCCCTTATTCTGCTATAATGCACGTACATTTGATCAGATATCAGATAACAGTCAGATTGTGTCATGTTGCTCCAGCAGATGTTCAGGGTTGCAAAGGATCGAGATCAATCATGGATTAGAAATGTGTTACTATAATGTCATTATTTAAATACTGGTTCTATATTATAAACAGTTGGCACTTCTGATCATGCTATACAGGCCAAATGAATCTCCCTTCATTCCCTGATAGCTGTGCTATCAGAAATATGTTTTCTCTTATTTCTCTATTTTTATAAACGTCATTATAAACCTAGAAATGTCAAACATATCAGAGGATTTTAAGTGTCTACATCATCTAGGAACTCAAACTCCATTCTGAACTTGCTGGAGCATGTGCTAGTGTGAACAAATTATGCAATAATTATAAATAAATATGGAAGAGTTTTCTTGTATTTCAAAGGACCTTATAAATACCTGTCTACAAGCTTTGCCAAATCTGGGCTAGTTTTTAAAGTTCTTTTTATTATCTCTCAACAAATATCTAGTCTAAGTCAGTTGTACTTGCCCTGCCTTCGCCTTGATTATGAACAATTTTAGTGTTGAAGTGTTATTCTTTTGGGCTTTGTGTTTGGGGGAAAAATGTAACAGAAGATGTAAATCAACAGTATAAAAATGTTCATAAGAAATTAGGAGAAAAGACCACACTAATTCTTTGTTTTCACAACACTTTTCCTCCTCACCCATCTTCCATATTCTTTTTATCCCCTGTTCATGCATCTTATTTACTTATTGTGCATAAAACACCTTTAGCTTCTTTTCAACAAAATGTGTTCAATTCACTTCTCTCTTTTCTATAGCTCAGTTGTGTATTATTCCACTTTGTTCTTATGCACTTCCTTTTCATTTTCTCCTCTCAGTGTAGCATGCATTTACCCCTATAATATAAAGCTTGATCTGGATTTTTCCTGCTGTTTTAGATTCTCTTCTGTTACAGTTTTTTCTTACTGACCAGTGGGATACCTCCTGTTTTCTCATGAGGACTCAGCTGCCACAAAATTAGAGTTGGAGTTTCCTGAAAACCTCAAAATTATCTAGACAGCAATAGAAGCTCATTTTATTTCATATGAGAAAAGATATACTTTCCAAACACATTTGAACATATTATTGCCATATTCCTGTTTTTTTCTAAGAGTTTCTCATTTCATGGGTTTTTTTGGTAAACATTCTCACATAGGCAAGTCTTGTATGTTGTACAGGTAGATGACAGTCTTGAGGAAACAGTGGAACATAGTGATTCTGCTAAATCATTACTCAACAAACTTTTGTCTTCAGGCCTTTATTCCCCACTTTTATTTCCTGTCCTGACAAAAGCTTTTGTCTCTTACAGCACAAGTCCAGCTGCCAGTTTTTCATTATTACAGAAATCCTCAACTCTCTGAAGACAGTGGTTTTGCTTCATTCTCAGTTCATGACTCTGACCTTCTCTGAGACTTTTTCATCTATTTCATGCCCTTAGCACAGATATGGATGAAAATCTAGTCTGTTTCTATTAGCAGGATGAATGAAATTGTACTTCAGTTGTACCCAAGCACTTCTATATTAGATCAAATTGCTTTGTGGTTAGCTAGTGTCTTTCGATTTATTTTTTTCCTCCCTCTATCACAAGGATTACTGATAGCTCAAATACCAACAGAAGTTTTACTGAAGCTGCTAATTTTTTTCTGAAGTTATTGCTTGTTGATACCTAGGTTAATGAATAATACATTTTTTTTTTTTTTTTTTTTTAGCTGAAATTGTGGCATTCAATTTAAAAATGTCACCATGGATTTAGATGGGAATTCATTACAGGAGCTATCTTTCAGCAGTTTGATAGCAGTTGGATTCTAAAAACAGGTCTTCATGTTTTGTGCTTTTTGTATGCTAGTTTTTCTAAAACACCATGTCTTTTGAAAATTATTCCTGATAAAAATGCTATGTTAACATTAAGTCTACATCATGAATATTCTTTCATTCATAGTAAGATTTTTTGTAATTGTTCAAGAGAGGTGGAGCATTAACAGGACTGGGAATCTGAAATCAGGCAACTTTGTCAGTTCCAGTATTACAGTAAGATTATTGTACAATTGAATGCTACATATAGGAAACTTGGTTCTTAATGAGTGTTTTATTCATATAATTTCCAAGCTCAGAGCATGGTTATGGTAGCAGCTTTAAAGAATGGAACTTTGCTCATTTGGTGTGCATGGCAAGAGATAGTGAAGGACTTCAGTACTCTAGCAATTTAAGAGATTTTGTGCAGACAGCCCAACAACCAAAGCAACAAAAATCTAGCAGTGTGGCTACTGCAATTGCCTTTCCACTCAATGGGAAGAAAAGAGTAGCATGAAACTGCTTCCAGCTTTGAGAAATGGAATTAATGGAGAGTTTGTACCTACTCTGTTCCTATGTAGTCAGTTCTTTACAGCAGCTAAAACAAGCACATAAAAGCAGACTAGCAATTGCTGCAAATGGATTATGAAAGCCTTGAAGTTCTTGTAAGCATGTTTTATGAGTAATGCATCCAAGTCAAAGACTTCTTATCAGCTATAAAAAAAAGTTCTTATTTATGTAATGTGTGGGGGTTTTTTTCACTGTTAACTCTCTTTTTCTTCCTCTATAGAGATTTCCTTAGGTTTCACTTGATTTTGTTATAATATATATTTGTGATTATATACTCAAGAAGCTTGTGTCATTCCCTACAGGCTTGTACATCTACAGTATTGGAAGCACTTTCTTCTCCATATGTATTCAAAGAAGAAATATGCCAAAATTTTCCCAAGTTTAGTACTGATAGAATGTGTTTTTTTATTTACATTTATTTAAATATCATGAGAATTTTCCTATTTCGTTGATAGTTTTGGGGATAAACTTTTTGTTGCTAATCATTAAACAAGCCTTAACAGAAATACTAAAACAAGTCACAGATGATTTGAAGCACATTATCCTGCTAAGTTTTCATTATTTTGTAAACTTCACCTATCCTGGGCACTTATTTCCTGCTTTAGCCACTTATTTAGGTGATGCACTGAAAGCTTCCCCATGTGCCTGAGGCAGGAACTAAACTGTTGAGTAAGGCTCTCTGCAAGCAGTTAACCTGGGCCAATCTGCTTCTGTTCTCCAAGATATAAGAGTTTGTGCTCTGTCACAGTGCTTTCTACGGGGAGTAAAATCATTCAGGGTGTTCCCGTAGAGGCATCAACAGTGACTTCTCCATGCTGCCCTGTAACTGCAGAGACATATCATACTGGATGAGGCACAGAAATGTGCACATTTCCATCAAATTTATCCAAGTTGCATAGTATGTGATTAGTCCCAATACCAGGCTTTCTTCTTCCAGATTTTATTTGATGGTTTGACTTCCTTCTTTCCAAGAAGGTAAGCATTCTGAATTGCAGGTGCAGCTTGAACTGCAGTTCTGCTGCTAGAGTAGTGTAAGATTATTTCAGTATGCATCTCATTGAAAACCAGTTCAGTCATGGAAAACATCTGTGCTCTATGCTAGGGAAATTTTAGGCTGAAGTACAGGAAAAACAAGGGTATTTCTATACCTAATGCCTATTCCTTCATTTGAAACAATCTTGAATTGAGAGAATTTTTCCTTTTTCTAGGCTAGCCAAGCCTTTTTTGAAAAAGAGCTCAAAATCTTCAAAGTTGTGCTTAAAATTAAAACAAAAACTGCAAAAAACCTGCTTTAAGACAGATTGTATTCTGATAATTTTTACAGTAAAAGGTGTATACTTTTTGAGATTTAAATAGTTTTACAATTTTTTGGCAACAACATAGTTGTGAAAGACATGTCTATTACTAATTAGTTTTCTTCCATTTCCTTGTTTCTACCAAAAAACACAATTTTGTGAACAAATTCGAAATCCAGATAGAGTGGGAAGGAATGGCATTACTATGATTTCTTTCATAAATTACTAGGTAAGTAGAAAAAAATCAGATTAATAGTAGTAGTATTTTAAATTTTTTTTCCAACAGTAACTCAGTAGAGGAAACAAGTATCTTTATAACTAGTAAGAGTCAAAGTGAGAGGCAGAATTACATATATTAAATCATATTTGCTGTATCATGGGGCAATAAAATACACACAAATTTATATTTAATACAAGAAAGTATGTAGGTTCAGCATTTAGACTCAGACTTCTTATGCTTTTTTCTTTCTACTATTTGTAATTGATTAGGTGATGCAAATATTATGACAAAGAACTGCACTGCTATCACTTAGCACTAACAGCATTACTGTTTTTTTAAATGGATTTTGTGGGGTCTTGCAGAATGGTGTAAGAATCCGCATGATTCAAGGCCTAGATACGTGACTGGTATTTGGCTGAAATTGGTCTTTCAAGATGAAGGAAATGGAATCCTCAAAATTAATAGTTTTTTTGTTATTGTCCTTGTAGGATTTGCCTTTCATGGCATGTGTGAAAATACCCCTTAGGCTAATCACATAGAAGTGTCAAAAATAAAGGCATACTTGGAATGAAATTATAGTATCATGATCTTTTTCATAGTGTGTCTTTTGGGGAAGGACGGAGAGGAGAAGAAAGGGCAATTGGCCCACAGAGGAAAAAAAAAGATAGTCTGTCATGTTTCTTGACTTTGTTTGCCTTTTTTTATCTTAATGTTCTACAGTCCAGTAATAATGTTATTGAATGATACCAAGGACACATTATCATCCACCTTCTACTTTGTATTTATCTGAACACATATTCAAAGACAAATAATAAAATCTGGTTTTGTGTCAGCTAAAAGATTTGTTCACAGAAGTGTAATCCTTTCACATTTATTACACGTCAAGTAAACTTGCCCAGCAATTTTGTTAATGTCCAGCTTTAAAAACAAAAATAAAACCAACCAAAGCCACCCACAAAAAACACACATCCCACCAAACTCTGTTGGTATTCAATGAACTACACACAGAAAAAATCCAGTTTTGGTGCCACATGCTATAAAGAATATCCAGTATATTTTGTGTATATATTGTGTATATCAGAGAATCAGAGAAGCATAGAATGACCCAGATTGGAAGGAATCTCCAAAGGTCATTGAGTCCAGCTCCCCTGCAGTAAGCAGGGACATCCTCATATAGATCAGGTTGTTCAGAGCCTTGATGATGTAGTGTATACCATATATACAGAAAATAATATATGTTACATATATGTAAAATATTTTGTCATAGAAGTTTGGAAGTCACATTGATTTTCTCTTTATTCTTTTCATTTAGTCTAATTTCATTGTTCCCCATTTAAAGTAATTAAACTAATTGATTTTTGAGTTGGAGAAGCAAATACACTATTTGTTCACAGCAGTGTAGCTAGTTGTCCTTCTTTAATTGGACCTTCTAGAACCCACAGTGGTTGAACAGTTGCAGATAGTACTGCAAAAATAAGTAATGGAAAACAAAACTCGTGTTCCGATGGATTTTGTCACTGATGACATTTATCCACATCGTAGTCAAACTCCACTTTGTTATGATGATAATTTCAATTTCAGTTGAAAGTAATACACATAGCAGTAGTTTAAAAGTGCAATTGTAATATGCTAGCACCAGAGGCCTCATAGCTCCACACCTGATGGTCTTGCAATCTGTTTTATATAATGGTTAGGAGTCCAGTTTTGAAGCTCTAGAATAAAACATTATGATGTTTTATAAAGAAAGAACAATTTTTTGCTTTAGGTTAGTATCACACTTCTCTGGCTTCTGTTCTGTGCAAGTCACATCCTGGGGCAAAGTAGATCATGGCTGAGCTGCAACTGCTCCATCATTCTTTAATTCCCAACTGTTTAAATCCTCTGCAACCCTTAGGCAATTTTAAAAGGAATTTATCCTTTGTCAGGCTCATCATTTAACAGTTTGGGGTTTTTGTAATGATATTCTAAATCTCCATGCTTCATAGTAAGCAGATTGTTTACTAAACAGATTAAAAACAAAGGCAGATAAAATTAAGCCAAACCTCTGGTCTTTGCAGTTACGCATACTTTTCTAAAAATGAATGCTAAATGCTTACATAGTTTCAAAAGGAAACTGGACAAATATGGGGAAGAAAAAGAAAATTAAAGCTGCTAAGGAAACAGGGACCACTTCAGCATTAGAAATCCTTTGAGGTATTGGAGATTGCAGGACTACCCTGGAAAGCTATTACTCAGTTTTTAGCATTTTATTCTGGAGCAATCCACCTGTGACCACTGCTATAGAGAGAATTCGGGGTAGGATCATCTGACTCCTTTGACCTTTCCTACGATTTTTGTTTTAAATCATAGGAAATCTGTTATAAATATTAATAATCTCACAAATTAACATTCTCAGATATTAATATACATAGTCCTCAACTTCTCACATTTTTTTAAAATGTTTCAATATAGAAATATAACCTTTGTTGTGTTTTATAACATTTGTAAGAAAGTAGAATCTTTCCAATTCCTCTCCAAGTTCAAATCAGTAATTATATATCAAAACACTAGATTTTTGTTGCTTTAAAGTTGTAATAAGGTTCTGACTGCCAGTACTAACTAACATTACTCTGTTAAAAAGAAAGACATTGATGCTAAATTGAAAGATCTAGTTCTTTAATGCTAATGTACAAACATATTAGCAGACTTAGATCTTTCAAGAAGTTGTAACCATACTAAAATAAAATTTAAAAAATGTTTGTGTCAATTGGAGTGAAGAGAAAGAGATCTCCCATGTTAATATCTTTAAAAGTGCTTTAATCATCTGTGCTGACACCAAATAATGTTGATGTGAGAAAAATTTAGGCTATACTGACTTTTTTAGATGTTGAAAATCCTAGCAAGTTTTATAGAGAAGTTTGGGGATAGGGCTAGGCTTACTGCTCATCTAAAAAATCCAGCTCTATTTGATGGCTGAAGACAGAGCAAGTCATTCAAGACATTCTGAAAAATCACTATGATCACTTTCAAATGCAGTGTACGGTATTTATATTTTTTAAGATGCCTTTGCAGAAGAGAGTGCTATGAGGAACAGCTTTAGTAAAGAACTTCAATATTTGAAGGCTCTAAAGTTTGTATGACTCCAAACAAGATTTTATGGGTTCCAAAAGCCAATCTGAGAAATCTGGAATAGGAAATAAAATGTCTAAAAAGACAATTTGTACACAGTTCTGTGCAAGGTGGCATTTATGTATTGAGTTGAAAAAACAATCCATTAAGTTTTTTATATAATCTATTCTGCAGTGGACACTTGCAAATGGTGCTCTGTTTAGTTCCTGTTTTGCTCTTACAGTGAAGAGGTTTTATGTTGCAAAAATGTACAATTATATAAAAATCAATACTGTGCTATATCTGGGCACATTTCTTTGAAAGACTTAGCTCTAGAATTCCCATCTGCACTTCACTGTACCCTACACTCAGCCGTTAGACCATCAAATCACATCTTAGGAGTGTGGAGCATTGTTGAACCTCAGAAAAAAATTCGAGTAGCTCAGTACGAGGTTGCTCGGCACAGGTGTTTGTGTAATTATGATGTATTAGAAAAACTCTGTTCAGTGGCCTTCAAGCTGCCTAGAGAGGAAATTCCAGAAGCAGCAGAATGTTTAACAGAGGTGAATACATGTGAGCAAGATTGCTTTTTACAGGGAATATGGACATCTTACTTTCACAGGTCAAGGCACCACTCACTTGGAAGTGGTTCTTGCATGCAGAGTAATAGACACTGTGGCATCTTTCTCCAACCCGCTTCATTAGCAGGCAAGTCAGAAAAGAGCACTCAAGACAGACTTAGTAATTGAGCAATTGCTGCAAAAAGAGGCAGTAGAAAAAGCCATAGTTGCTCCAGCAGGAAAGAGACTCTTTGAGACTGTATGATCAGGATCCATTGCATCTCTGTAAAAGACAGGGGAACTTTAACACTTGAGTTAAATGGTCCTGGGAATAGCAGTCTGCTAGACATATATATTAAAATGCAGTTGAATTGTGATTTTATAGATTTGTGCTTATGTAACCAGAGACTGGCCAAACAGAACTTTAACAGCTCTCCCCTTAATAAATAAGGTAGAATGAACATGCCAATACAATTTCTGTTCAATGTCATTCCTCTTTAGAAGTCACTATAACTAGATAAAACTAGATAGATAACTAGGTGCAAGTGTCTCTATTTAGAAGACATTTTAAATCATTTAATTATGAGGAAATGTCAGAGCATTTTTGCAATCAAAAGTAGAGTCTGCAACCTATGTATCTGAAGCATCTTTAAGGATGTTACGGAAAATCTCAAATCATAACGTGCTTCCAGAGGAAGGTTGGCATATATTTTTATCCTTATTTCACAGATGAGGAGCTGAAGTGCAGTAACAAGAAATAAACTGCACAAGATCATAAAAGTGCTTTGACTGAAACTTTGATCTAACCAATCTTTTTGCATCTGCTGTGAGAAAGGACAAAGTGGCATCCCTCTGGGTTTTTCTTCTGGCTTTCCTCCCCCTACATGCACAGCTAGAGGCTTCATAGTCAGAGCTGCCTGTCGGGGCCTCTTTTCCGTGATGCAGCCTGTTTTTCAAACCCCTTATAGATCAAAAGCACATGGGAATGAACTCCAAAAGATATTAATTGTGCTAGAAAAGTATGTACTTTCATTTTAACACTTCTGCCTGATACTTCATGTTTCTTAATTTTGTTAACAACAACAAAAAAATATTATCTATTCATTATTTTAAAAACATAAGAGTTCACTTTGCCAAGTCAATGTGTCAGAGTCTATTTAGTATTGAAAGCAATTCCTACACTTACTTTTTATACCTTCACCTTTTTGATAGTCTTGTTTTTTAGTGAAGGATACTGGAATGAATTGGTAATCCATTATGTGACTATGCTATGGCTGTATGTGATGCCATGATGATGGTCTCTTTAACTCTCTGTTCTTTTTCTTAGCTTTTTTTTTTCTTTTTTTTTTTTTTTAACTTATGGTCACTGAGTATAGGGCTAGTAATGCTTTCCTAGAATTATGGATAATGACAAATCTCTTCAGAATGTTAACAACTTGTTTAGTGACTTTCACTGTGTATTTATAATGATGAGCTTTTCCTGCTGTGTACATTACCTTATATTTATCAATAGTAATGTTCATTTGCTCCTTGTTCTGCAGTCGAAATCTGCTGCAACTCTTAGCAGTCACTATTCATCATTATTATTTTGAAGAATTCTGTATCATCAGAACACTTAGTCACCTAATTATTCACTTTCTTTTCTAGATCATTTATGTTGAGTAGTAGATATTTCAGCAGAGCTCCCTGAGGGACTTCACTGTTAAACCTCTACTTTTGTTGGAGCTGATCACTTAATCCTACTATTTAAGCTCTTTATTAATTCATGAAAAGACCTCCCTTCTTGTCTCATGACAGCTGAATTTCCTATGACTCAAGATTTTATTCTAGTCCATTTTGGGTTATTAGATTTTTTTTTTTACAGTTACTGTAGCAATGTGCTACCTAACTTCTAGATCTATGTTATAATATTAATGCAAAAATAAAATAAATACCACCCCCAAATCACAGCTGCCAACTCCAGAAACACATTTATAATGCAAAACTTGTAACACATCATTCTAAAGTATGAAGTTATCCACAGCATGAAGAGTCTTCTTTGCTCTACTCCTTGGTTCTTGACAGTTTACAAATGGGACATTATTCTGAAAATTAGAAATGCAATAGAGTATACTGGGAAGTTTCCAGGTTGTACTTTTTAATGATAGGTTATTTCTGTTTAATTTAGTTTATTTTTCAAGACCTAATTTACTATTCTTGAAAGCTAGGTTGTAATAAGATAATTGATGCAATGCTGTAATATTATTTAGTACCACTTGAGAGAGAAAATATTAAAATATTTTTGACTGACAACATTGCCATTTGTCTTCCTAGCAGGAGTCAGGTGAGCACAATATAGTGAGAAAAGCTCTCTGGGCTCCATCCATATCAGCTGCCATCAAACTTGTCACAAATGATGTGAGAAATCACAATAAGATTGCTTGTGTTCTCTCATTTTTTCATTTAAATAGTTGTAGTGGAACTTCAGTACACTGATAGGATCTTAAAAGTTCTCGGAATCTGATTCTTTGTGGACTAGAGAGATAAAACCTAAAAGCTTAGACATCCCAGGTGTCATCAATTCAATCACCAAAATTAGATGGCTGTTATGTAAATTATGCAAATATGTGACTCAACCTCTTCGTTCCTGTTTGAAAAATGAAATATTTAATGATGTTGACATTTTTAATTATCATCAGGTCTCTGAGTTAACTCCTAAGTGGCATTAATGTTATTACAGGATCTCTGCAGACTCTGGTGGACATCAGTCTTTCACACCAGACTTTATTGCTGCCATGTGTGTTTTGAAGAGCTGAAGATGATACGGAAAGATCTTTTAAAAGCCCCAAACAGATCAATTAATAGGTGCTGTGAAATCAGTCTGTTCTTTTACAGTGTTCAGAATCAGACCATATTATGACTACTATTCCTGTATCTTTTCCCATACCCCAAAGTAGTTATGACATAGGCTTCAAATATCACCAAACTACACTGTTGTGATGGAAATGTTATAAGAACAGAAATATCATGACTGGGAACTTTTTCATGTAAATATATATGTCTATCTCACATCACTAAACCATATTCATCCTTAGATGTACTTTGCAAACAGAAAATAAGAATTGAATGATAGGCCATTCCTAAAATTTAATTTCAGTTATGTCATTTACATGCCTCAGAATGTTCCATATAGTTAAACGTCAGCATTTCTATCAGCAGAAGGGGGATAATTGTGCTTAACTAATTTACAAAGCCAGTGATGATATTGCTTTGTTTGTCCTATTTTCTAAGTAGATGCAATCATCTGTGCTACATAGAGCTTTCTAAGAGGAATCTACTTATCTAAATAGAGATCTTAAAATATTGAGAATTAATTGTTTGCATAGTTCTTTGAAACTGTAGAGACCTATATAAATGCTAAATATTATCTACTCTTAACCATTAAGTGTGTCCTTCAGTAGTTCTGCATATCATAGTATATACTTTGATTATAGCTTAAGCCTTTCTGTAAAACTCATAAAATTATTAATTTCCCTGTTAATATGCTTTCTGTCCTCTTCTCTAACCTTCATTCTCTTTGCATAATCTACCACAAAGCAAAACTTCCAGATACCTGCTCATATAAACCATTTCAGCCATTTTAGTCAATGCAAAGAAACTTTCCTTACTTCAGTGTAACAAAAGAATACTGAACAGCATAAATCTGTGTGTCCATTAAAATATCCTCTTTAATCAAAGCTCCTCCAATCCCTTTCTTTACATACAAGGGCATATGGCTCCCTTTGGTGATCAGTGACTCTTGCTGTCTGAATGTTGGGAGGTCTTTAGGGCTATTGCAGCTCCTCAGTGGAGCAAGTTCAAGGGTTGGGAACGACCACTGAAGCTGTTCTCCCTTTGGATTTTTCCTACATATGAGCTAGGATCTGTTAGTGAAAGTGCTTTGTGTTGACTGGAGATCAACTGCTGTTGGCCAGCAGATGGAGAGAAGTAATTCTACCCCTCTGCTCTGGTGAGACCTCACCTGGAGTACTCCATCCAGTTCTGGAGCCCTCAACAGTTCCTGCATGTGGACTGGTGGTCTCCATATGCTGGTGTCACAGCATCTGGCAGTGAGCTCCTGTGGGGAGCACCAAGTTGAAATTCATCTGGAACAGTGCCATGCTCTTGCATATTTGAGGGAGAATCAACATGGTGGCATTGCAGTCTTAGAACTAAGAAGGCTAATTTTTTTAATATAAACTTTGGCTTGTTCCTGCCTCTCTCTGTTCAACTCTTCATCTACAACAACAACAAAAAAGAAATAATGACCGTTGATATGTATAATGTGTGTGTATATATATGTATATAATTTTTCATCTTATTTTATTCAAATTATACATTTTTGCAGGAAAACATATAGCACAATAAGGCTGTTGGAATCTTTAGATTCTATTGTATGAATAGTGATAATCTGATAATCAGTTTGACAAATTCTCTATTAAATTAAAACCTTTGGAATGATTTAGTAATCTCCAGTTGTGCTGAGCATATAGAATTGTCAGAGAGGGCATTTATAGTCCATTAATATATTAGACAATGAAAAAAAATCTGTTAGATCTGTTAATGATTTATTAAAATCAAGTAAGTTACAATACTAGGGTCATTATCCTCTAAACTGTGGGACTACACCCAAACTGTCCACTTCTGTGTTTCTGAGCCTTCAGGTCCAGATTCACACCCTAACTACACCCCGACTCCTTCCTGAAGTGGTGTATAGGAATGTGCCAGTCCTTTCCTTTCTTGTTCCCTGTTCCTTCCCTAGAAGGAAGTTTGGGTGCCAAGTCTGTATTGGACTTGAGGGCATAGTTCCACTAGTACCAACCTAGGTGGTTAGGAACCAGGGGCATGCAGTGACACACAGCTATTGTAAGGATATATTTGGTTCTTCAGTGATGTTATTTGCTTAAGAAAACAATAAATGAGTGATTGTTAGCTGCACATCAGTGGCGTAAAAAGGTGAGTCATCCATTAGTAGTCTTAAAACAAGGGATACCTGGAAATGGTTCTTGTCACACTGTATGTCAGGATTGAAAAGACATCTGCAATGTTTCCAAGGAAAAGTTTAATTAAAAAAAAACAAACCACTTTTTTTTTTTTTTCCCAAAGGAAGGATGGTGCACCTAAGTGTTGTTCCTTTTGCTGCTGCTCAAGCAATTGCACTTTGTCAGTGGTTACACAACAATTCACAGAATCTCTACTGCTAATTGTGACATGAATTTTCTACTTTGGTTTCCTCACAGGGGCATGAAATTGTCCTCAAGCAGTTTTACTTGTATATATCTAAGAAACTAAGGGAAATAGTCTTTTTCTACTGATACTTTTCTCTCTTGGGATCATCTTTTGACATATAGCAGACACAGATTTCTTGGTTCATGATTTCCTTCCTGTGATTGAGAAAAAATGTCAACCTTGAGATTTACTTTATATAAGCCTAAAATACAAGTTTCTAGCATCCTGGGTATACAGTGTGTTCCTATCTAGTTTAATCTGGAGAAAACAGGTAATTTGACCACAGATGTGAAGTGTATCCTGAAAATTTTGATTGCTCCCCATTTTATTTATCTTGGTGGGGCAGATTAGAGGCTTCATAGATGGCAATCATTCTTCACATTAGCCATCTAGCAAGGAAGGAATGAAATCTGGCCCAGAAACTTGAAGTCCTCCTTATCTGCTGCTGTAACTCCAATTTCTTCTCTCACTACAAAGGGCTCTCCGTTGAAATTCTGCAAAGCCAGGCAGAGAAGGGAAGACCTTCCTGGGCAGTTTTCTCGGGGCTTTGTGACTCCACTAATGTTTTCAGCAGTAGGATTTAGTTTGACTACAGAAAACTCTTGAAGGGCACCTGTTTAACTATTTGGTGATAATGGTGGTCATCAATGGCACTTGATAAGCACTGCTTCAGGCTGAAAAAAATGGATCCGTATTTTAAGCTATATCACCCTTAATTAAATGCAGGAAATATTTCTATTAGGTTTTGCATTATTTACTAAATATGGTTAAGTAATACATAGATGATTACGAATGAAAAATAACTAGAAAAAAACAAGTCTTCTGCTTTCTACTAAACAGTATAGAGACACAGATCAGTAATCAGCAAGTAAATGTCTTTGTTTCTTCATTGATACTTGTTCTTGTACGGTGATTACTAAAGAAATTATCCAATTGTTGTTTTTTGAAATTAATGAGAGCTTTTTATACAGTTGGGATTTTCATTCTGGTGTTTTGTGGGGGTTTTTCCCTACATATCTTCATAACATTTTCAAATTAGTCTACACCCACATGTACCAAATCTGCTGCCACTTTGTACAAATCTAGCTAGTAGTTCTAGAAAGCCTAATGGTTATGTCAATTATATTCATATAATAAAAACCCCTATCCATATATTTATTCTTTATTTTCCCTTTAAAGTTTTTGTTATGTATGGTTGCAAATTAACATCTGCCAATGAACACCTTATCTACCATTCTTGTTTTCCTGATGCCAATGATTGTGAATGCTTATGCTTGCAGCTTCCTGTCTTGAACTGCAGTTTTAACATAGTTATGTTGTCTTCTTGGGTTTTTTTTCATTCATTTCAGTTTTAAAGCTGAATTGCACTGTTAAGGAAATCATTCTGTTCAGAAAGAACAGTGCTTTGATATATCTGCATTCTTGTAACATTCATAGCTTATAAAACACTGTCCCTGTGATTACTAACTCCTTGAATAACCACATTCAAGTTCAAGGCATTGGAAAGAACCAAGAACCATATATCTGACTGCAGCATTTCAGTGAGTCAGTGAAAGGCTGGTTTATGCCCCAAAGCCCATTGATTCAATAGATGCTTTCCATTTAAATGAGTTTTAGGTCAGATCTACTGTGGCTGCACAAACAATGAAAAATCAACAACATTCTTTAACTAGACCAAGTACCCTGCTTAAGATTATAGAGGAGTGTATGTTCTGTAACTAAATCTGTAATAAATGCCTCAATTTTGTTGCCTGTTTAAACAAAATCAAAGATATGAAAAGTCAAATGGACAGAAAACCATCTGAAACTATCTGAATATGTTAACAGTGTTACTTTTATCACTGAAGCAGAAATTATGGGAAGAGATATTTACTACTATATCCATACCTCAAGAACATAAACCTTATTGAAAGGCTTTTCTGCTTAGTCACAGATATTGTTATGAAATATTCAAATGTATTTTATTAATATGTTCTGTTTTTCTGCATTAAAGACTAATGCAGGGTTGGGGGTGCAGGGAAGAAATCTTTCCCAAGACATTCCTTCCCCAGCTCCACTTTCTGGTTTCTCTGAAGGACTTAATTATTTTGTACATCTTCCCCACCCCCCCACCCCCCCCCCAACAGTTCTCTTCTACTTATTCCTTAGTAATGCCACTGTCCTTGTTTGTATTTCTGTCTTGGGAATCTGTACTTTTTTTTTTTTCTGTGATCTAAATGCCTGCTTTGTTCGTATGACTTTCTTTTCTAGATTTTTTTCTAGGTCAGAAAGCCTAGTAGAAATGATAAAACTTTGTCTTTGAGGAAAGTTGTGAGTTCTTAGAGCTGACCCTACAATGAGGATATCAAAGTCAGAGAAAGAACAAAGAAGTAAAGATACTGTGGAACTGACTTAC
>JAOEGS010003921.1:0-19490 GCA_025447755.1 Corythornis vintsioides
CCCCCCCCCCCCCCCCCCCCCCCCCCCCCCCCCCCCCCCCCCCCCCCCTCCTCCCGCCGCCACCGCACCGGTTCGCCACGGCGGGGCAGCGGCCCGGTGACCCCCCCCCTCCACGGTAACCCCGCAACATTCCCCCTCCCTCCTTCCTCCGCCTTCCTCCTCCTCAACCGCCACCCCGCGAACAGCCCGTGGAACGGAGCGGTGCTGTGCGGCCGCATCTCGGGGGGGGGGGGCGGCGCAGATTTGGAGCCCAGAGCGGCGTCCGCTGGTCATTTGAAAAAAAATAATCATCTCTCTCCGAGGAACTTGCCGGAGCGAGGAGCTTCCAAGTCCGCGGCAGCGCTCCCGCCTCGGCTGCTCGGCACGCTGAGGGGGAAAAGGGGAACTTTCATTTTCACACCGCGCAAACCCACCCCCCCCCACCCCCTCCGCCTCACAACCCCGCGGCCCCCCGCCCTGAGCTGGGACTGATCGGCAGGTACCTGAGGAGTGGATTCTCGCTCCTATCCCCCCCTCCCCTTCTCCCCTCACAGAAACGGAGCTGGAGGTGGCAAAGGCGCTGGAAAGCGCGCAGGGCAGGAGGTTGCGGAGCCGCCCGAACGCTCGCTGCTCTGCACTTGACTTTGGCCGGCTGAAGGCGCCTTCCCGAGGAGCTCTCCCGTGGAGAGACCCCCGGGGGCATCGCAACTCCTCGGGGGGGGAGGGAGGGGTTCTTTTTGGATTTCAGTGGGTTTTAGCGCGATGTGCGAAGGGAAAGGGAAGCGGGGAAAAGCCGGAGGCCTGAAACCTGCAAGCTGTTGTTTCCAGGAGTTTGGGGAAGGCTTTTCAAAAAGTAGAATCGTGAGGGTTTGGGAGGTTTGTGCCTCTGCTGGCTTGCAAAAATTTCACGTCTCAGATGGTCCTTCTAATAATGCTTCTCATTATTCCCCTGCTCCCTTCTAGAGCTGCACTGGTTAAAAAATGAGCAGGACAAATTTTGAAGGGAGAGGTAATTTTTTTTTTCTATTTTTTTTCTATTTTTTTTTTTTTAACCAACTGACACTGAAAACAGCAAGATCTTGGGCTCAGAAATCTCAGCCCATCATGGCTACGACTGCTACTGCTACTCAGAAAAGAATTCTGGAGCTCCTCAGTGAAAAAGTGATTGAAGACAACATGTAAGTAATCACATAAATAATATTATGCATTAATATTATTTTTTTTCCTGGGATTTGAAGTTTGGTATTTCAAAAGAAACTGATTCCTAATTTTTTTAACCATATTCTCTGTGAAAATTAGCCAGATGAAAAAACTTAATTTAATAAAACCTTTCTGTTAAAAAGGAGGAACTAAAAAGATTTGCAGTGTATTTACATTTTTGCTCTTCTTTTATTAATATTACCACGAGTGCAATTTTTAACAAGTGTGGCTTTCAACTAAAAAGAATTAAAGTAACTAAACTAAAAAGAATTCAACTAAAAAGAATGAGAGTAAATGTCTTCTAGGTTTTTTTTTTTCCTAAAGGTTATGTGCCTGTGAAAGGAGGATTTTGCAGTAGAAATAGCAATGAGAACAGTAAAGAAAAATAGAAAATTATTATGTTGCTGATATCCCTTCCCTGTATTTAGATTATGTATAGGTTTGCCCTGAATTAATTCTAGATATTATTTTTTCACATTTTTTTTTCCAACCAAGATACAGAAGATAGTGTGTCATCCTGTTTAACAGGACATGGTATTAGCTGAATCCCACTATTGTCCTTTCAGGTGTAATTCCTAAGGTTTCATTAAGATTATTGATGAAAGTGGCATTTTTACATCCCCTAATACCTATTAGTTGATCTCAGATTCCATCCTTAAGACACACAGGCCCCAATCCTGTACAGTCAGAAGTGACTATTAGGATGTGTAAGCACCCTGAATAGTTCTCTTCATTATTCTGTTCTTGTATTTCAAAGAGAAAAAAAAACTATACTGCTGTTACACCATCATTATTCTCAGGATTACTTAGGACTGCTCAAAACATAAACCCAGTGTAATAGACTTTCCATCTTCCAGTCTAACTCTGAAGTTAAATAATGCACAGTTCTCATCATGTCAGGATCAGAATGGGTAAATATTTGAGTATCAGAACAAGAGAGAAAGGCAATTTCTATAGTCTAAAAATCCATGTAATCTGAGGTGGGTATTGCATTCTTTGGCTGTAGCATCTGGGAGAGGATCATCAGTTTGTTTCCTCAGTGACTAGTGAAGCCAAAAAGTCACAGCAGGAACACAGCTGAGGACAGAAGAGAGAGAAAGGGATTTTGAGCCTCACTAAAAGGGATGACAATTCCTTAGATCAGATTTCCATTCCAGACAACAACTTGGGCTCATCAGGATGGTGGCAGTCTTATCAGTTATGGTAGCAGATACAAGGTTGAGCTGCAGTTGCTATAATGGTCTCCTTCCCTCATACAGTTCTCATTACAGCACTACCTAAACAACTTCTAGTAGTGCCTGTTCTCTGTTACAGATTCTTTTCCTCTGAGAGTACCATTATATTGTCAGAGAATGTCTTCATGCTGCAGTATGTGCCATGCCCAGCATTTGTCATATTACCTGTTCTCCTGTTGCCAGGGGAAGGAGCCTGTGCAGTTTAATGCTGCCAGTTTATCTGCCTTCTCTTGCCACGTGTGTGTTATGTTAGTGATGCAAAGTCAAACTCGTGTCTTTTCTTCTTCAAGCAAAACAGAGATTTCTGATGGCACTTAGCTCCTGGGCACATTCATTCCAGAGACTTGCAGCAGCCCCCAGTAAGTTCTGTCTCTAGAAATGAGAGTTTTTTACTCCCTTGTTGCTCAAGTTGTGTGAGAAGAGGGGAAACTGTTCAAAACAGTCTTAGACACCTAGTAGGTGCTTTAGGAATCCTGGATTTAGGCCCTGGAGGATTTTAGACCCTGAATTTGTGATTTATAATGCTAGAGAAAATCAGTATAGAGAGGATGAGAGGGACTTGCAATAACCCACACTGCTGAGATTACATTCCCCCAGCTTCCTGTGCTTGGAGTTTCCTATACCCAGCAGATTCCACACTTGGCTATACTGAATTGTCCAAGTCCAGATGAGAGGTGGCAAAACCAAAGCAAGATACTTACCTGCCAAAATAGCCCAGAAGCTCCCAGCTAGTCAGGGATGAATAGGAAGCTGGAAAGCTGTCTTCTGACTCAAGCACACATTACTTTACAAATTACCTGGCTGTGTGTTTCTAAGCTTTCCAACTGTGAGGATTAGAGGAGTTTGTTGAAATGGAAATGAAATCTGACATGGTGTCATTACTGTGTAACATTCTAGTTAGATTCTTTGGGTACTTGTAAGTTACTCCCTCATCTTCATCTGCTCCAGTTCCTAGGTGAGTTAGACCAGTTGGAGGGCACCAAGAAACCTGTACTAATGATCATCTTTTCAATAATTGCACATCTTGTTTTGGTGTTCTGTGTTTGTGTGGCACGTGGACACACAGCTAGTGGGAATTCCACTTTGATTTCTTTCTATTTATTTTCCTAACTTGAACCCTGCCTTGCCCCCATACTTCTTGATCCCTGTTACAGATTCATCTAAGCCTCCCTTCAGACCTTTTCTGTAAATTTGATATCAGTTGAAGTTTAAAGTTTCAGTTTAATAACCTAGTAGCTGTAGTTGAATGTCCTCTTTTGTGTATGAGTTTGCTACTTCCTTCTGTAGCCATTCAGTTTCTGATTTACCCTGACAAATACATGGTTTGGGATTTGTTACTTCTGCTGGAGTGCTAGAGGTTGTTATCTAGAAAGGCCTGAAGTGGACAGCATGAGAGCATTTCCTACTGTGCAGTGAAAACAGAGATCTGGATTTGTCTGATCTAAGGATGCTCCTGTAGGCAGTAAGGACTGCAAGAAGTATGTTCTGGCTTTGGACTTGCATCTGCTTTATTCAATTTCCTGTAAATTTCCAGATGGCAAACCCTATTTATTTATTTTTAACTACAGGCTGCCTGTTTTAAAATAGCAAACTTTTAATTCTTTTTTTTTTTTTTTTTTTTTCAGCCTATGAAATGCTTAATGTAGTATAAAGACTAATAGTGTAGTTGAAAGGTTATCTTATAGATCTCATACAACTGACTCTAACAGCTATAGACCTGACTCATAATCCTGAATATATCCCTGAGGATACAGTTTTGCTCAAATGGCCTAACTGTAACTTCTAAATGTTTCAACATTTTAGTGGATTTAATGATTGTGCAAAGTGCTGGGTTGGTATCTGTGAAAACTGAATCCCATTCTTTTATTCATGGGTTAATTGCAGCAGAGCAGTTGCCAAGTGATCTCCAGAGCACCCATGAACTTCAGCCTTGAACTGAAGAGGACTCATCAAATGGTGAGAAGGTAGTGTGGCTTTTGAGGAGATTCTCTTATTGTTTTCTTCCTGGCTTTGATTCTGTTGTTTAATAAGGATGGAAGTTAGATGTTTGTAGGGTAATTTGTTTCTCTAGTTTCCCAATTTCTAGGAAATTTTGAAATCGAGCTTCAAAACATTGATAAAATTTTAGTAATGCTCATAATTCTCCTGAGAAGAGCAGAACATGACTTACTTTAACCATTTTATGAAAAATTGAGTCTACAGAGGATCTAACTCTGTCTCTAGCTCCCTGCTCTAATCAGCTCTTCACTTTGACTCTAGTACCTGCCTTCATTAAGTAATAATTATTAGATAGACATTTATTAAGCCTATTAAAAACAAGGAGATTCCATTTTAAATCTATTGGTAGCAGGGGCTTGTGTGTCTTAAGAATATAGTTGCTGAGTGTTCATATTAACTTCTGGTCATTTAGATAGGTGCCAGCTTAAAATAATGGTGCACAGAATAATCCATGGTTCAGGAGACAGGTGACAATGATCAGAAATTCAGAGGGTGCTGAGAGATGCCCCAGACCTTTTTTTAGCATCTCCAAAAGTGGCTACACTGCTGTTTTCCTTTAGTAACTGCATAGTAAGGAATAAAACTGACAGAACCCTACTAAGGGCTGATGAATTCCACACTTTCTCTTTTCTTTATGGAATACTAACCCTCTCCCAGCTTTTACCAGGTTGGGGTTGGAAGTGCAAGTGTGTTTAAATAGGTAGGAGAGATGGTGAACCCTTTCACACCAGGAAGTGAACCCTGTGTAAGAGTTACTTTAGCACTCTCATCACTGCTGAACTAATTTAACCTTTGTTAAGGCCATTTACCATTTTATATATTTTTAAAAAGTTTGAATACTTAAGCCAGAAAGAAGCAGTATTTTGCAGGCAGAGTGCATTGGGTTATAACCCAAAGGTCCTTTCTTTTTTTTTTTTCTTTTTCAGATTAAACAATCTCTTTTTTTTTATTTTCTTTAGTTTTCTGTGTCACTTTTTCTTTAGTTTTCTGTGTCACTTCAGTTTTCTTAAATGGTTCCACTTAAGTGACTTCAAGGTTTAATGAAATTGATGTCATTCTTTTACTTCAGTAATATTTATTATATTTAGATTATAATGTGGAGAATTTGTATTAAATAAATCTTACTAAATATTATTCCCCAAGTTGGAAGATCAGAATTTGAATCCAGGCAGTAGGATTAGGATTTCAGGTGATTCATTAAAAATCACTGTGCTTATTCTAAAACCAAACCAATCCCCCTCAAAAGTCCAGGTACACTGAATAGATTAATTAGACTTAACATTACTGCTAATTTATTGAACTGTGTATCCCTTCTCTGCAGTTTTAGGAGTGACAGCATGGAACTGGAAGAGAAGCAGGGATCTCCATGAAGGGCAGTCAACTCCATTCTTGGTGAGTTCAAAAAAGAAATAGAAAACTTTATGTCTGCTCAATTTTCCCCTTTATGAAGTGACATATATTTAGGGCCTGGTTCCCAGTGGCAAAACAAAGACAGTTTTATTGAAACAGTCTCTACATTCTCTGGATTAATTTATGCCATCACCACATAAAAATCTGTGCTCTGTTACAGCTGCATTTGTGGTGTAGCTCCTGAATGAAAACATGAAGTGGCATCAAATTAATTAGTTATTTTCACTGTGATTATGCTACAGTGTTTTCCTGCCCAGTTTCTGAACAAAACAAGATTTATAGGATTCTGTTGCCTCTAATAACTTTTTAATCCACTGCTTAATTTCAGAGGCATATGATAGAGAGGTCACAAAGGTTCTGTGATCTGAGTGAAACTTAGGGGCTGGGACTCAAATTATTGTTCTCCTACAAGTCAGAAGCTTTTCTGCAGGAATTGAGGGGAGTCTCTTTAGAAGGGAATGGGAAACCAGCCAGGATAGTGGCAGCCTGGGATTACTGCACAGGTGTGATAGGTAACTGGACTTCATCACATCTGCTAGTCACAGAAAGAAACCACATTGGTTTTGCCAGGGCCCTCTAGTGTCCCAAACAACTTGTGAATCATTCAGTTTTGTGGTAGTTTCTATACCTGGATTAGATGCATGTTTTTCCTCTCCACATCAGAGAAGGAAAATAATTGAGCCAGCTTCACTATTTCATTTCTTTGACTGTTTGGATGTCAGCTCTGAGCTATTCCTTAGGCTGACAACACAGTAAAACTGTGTTTGCAGCATTCCCCAGAAACTAACTGTAATTTAGACTGTGGTTATGAGTCCCTGACCATCCTACAACCTACACTCTTGCAGCAGTGCAGGAAACATCCATTGTATTCCCATTAACTTCATTGGTGAAGAAATATGTGGAGCTAGGTACCAGGGCAGAAAACAAGATCATTTAGAACCTGGCTGCATCAAGTTACCACATTACACTGCAACTTAGGAAATGTTAAATCTTGAGATGCATGATAATGGGCACAATGATTAAAAAATAGTCTGTCCATGCTTCTCAGTCAGTGAGAAATGAACAGATCACACTTGCCAGAGGTGTTCACCTGCTTGGCAGGCTCAGGTAGGCAGCACTAACTTGTCAGATGTCTGATGTTTTCATTTTTTTCTGGCTGATGTTAGACAGGGGTCAAAACAGAACACTTTTTACACAGAGCTTAGCACTGTGATTTAGAAACAGTAGAATTGCTCAGAAGGAGTCTAAGTCATGCATAATAAATAGAATATTTAAAAGCATTCACATGAGGAGATACACTTGCAATTAAATATTCTAAGACTACTGCCTTGAAGTTGGTCATAAAGTCTGAAATTTGTTTGTTTTTTTTTTCTTTGTCCTCCTGCCCAATTGAAAACCATCAACCTGGCAGCAAGAACTAAAAAGCTGTGATACTTTTCTCCATTTTCTGCTTGTTTTTATGAAATCAAAGCCAGTAAGAGAACAACTGCTCATTAAAAAAGAAAAAAAAAACTGTATTCTGCTTATATGGAACTTTTGGTTCTTTTGTTAGATTCTGAAATCCTTTAATAATTTCCAGGTTTTTGGGTTTTTGAAGATAGCTTCAGCACTAAAAAGTGTTTTGTATACAAACCAAAGAACCAAGAATTTATTTTTGGAAAATAACAATTTAAAAAAACTCTATTTCAACCATATCAGCAAAAGCTTCCATAATGTGCTGTTACTACATATAAACTCCTTATGTTTTGGCAATTTTAAGCCAACATCCTTTAAAGAAGGAGCTAAAAATTCCTCTAAATAATATGCAACTTCAAGATGTATGGAACTCCTTTAGTCTGTGTTAAATGCTCTAATAAAACAGCCTATCAGTAGGTTTTGCTGCATGTTACTAATTTTCTTTTTCTTTTTTATCCTGATATTTTTGCAGGTGTGTGGAGGAACACGTCCTGTTCTCCCTGGTGTCACTCCCACATAGGAGGACTGTGTAATTGCTTAGGTGTGGGTAGGGCTCCTATTGAAATTCAGGAGATTCTGCAATAGTGCAGGGTTCTTTTTGTGAAAGTTCAGTTGCAAGATCAGGACCCTACTGTGAATTCTGTCAGTATATCATTGATTGTGCTGGAACCTGCCTTTTGGGATAATGTAAGTCCTGCTTTTCCCCCAAATGTACTTTAGACATGAAATAATCATAAAACATTTCTAATTAGAAAATGAATATCATTTACATGCATTCTTTTAATTATGTTTTTTTGGCAGTACCAAATAATATATTCCTCAAAACTTCTTAATGGCACTGAGGCTTTGTGGATAGTTGATCTCATGATGACAAAATTCAGCTGTAAGTACATTGAAATGATTGAATTTTTCAATAGATAGTCTTTACTGATGTTGACAAACTAATGATGCTAAAAAGGTGAATCAAGAAGTTTGACTTATGTCAAAATAGAAAATATATTTTATGATATCCACTATATAATATCCACTAGGGATTTCATTATTCTTGGGTAATGCACCATGTGAACCTGGAGTCCTTCCATACTGCTGTTAGGAAGAGAGTTAGAATCTGTTTATTTTCAGAGTAGCAGGTCTCTGACTTGCTCTGTATTTTCACCCATAAACATTCTGAAATTTCTAGAACTATACAAACTGTTCCTCCTAGCAATATTTTTGTAGGTATTGCAGACTGATTTACTAACAGAATTGTCTTGCTGAGTTCAAACACTGAAATGTTAATAAATATATACTCACACTTGTGTCAATGTAACCTGGTTAAATTAAACTGAGCTGGCATTATGAGTGCATTTGATCATGCATGCTGATTAGCTATATTCTTATGCAGCAACTCCATATTTTATTGTACCTAAGTGTGCTTAATCAATAATAATTACCCATATCATATGTCAGTGGATTGAACCCAAAATAACTATAAATAGCTCTGCTTGGCTTAAGGAGGAAGTTCTTTTCCTGTAGCTATGGGTACAGTCATTGCTAGGACTCCTATTTTTATATCCAAATGAGCAAAACCTCCATGTAGGTGTTTTCCCTGTTTAACAAAAGAAGCATTATAAACTCCATGCCCCTTTTGTACAATGCAGTTATTTCCTTTTGGTATACAAGAATGTTTTCAGTGGTGTTTTAGTAGCTGAAAAATGGAAGAACTGGAAAGGTCATTGAATTTGTGAATAATTCTTCAGGGGCCATCAAGGTCTAGAGGAGTTGTATGTAAGGACAATTAAAGCTTCTTTCTCATGGAGCAAGGACACAAATAATTGCTGAGTAAAGATTAAGAAGGCAAGATTCTTTTTTTCTGGTTATGAGAGCATCATGAAATGAAAGTAATTTGAAGAGCAAGACCAAATAAGAAATCCTAACCTCAGCTCAAAAGCAGACTAAAGAGCACAATTAAAAATGCAACAAGACAATAAAACAAACAAACCCAAATGGATGGCAGAAATATGCTGAAGGAAGAACTGGCATTTCTCATTGCACTGACTATATGATAGATTTCAGGTTAAAACTTTCAGTTAGTTGTTTATTTTTTTCTGTTGGAGGGGAGTGTATTGGAAGAAGACTCACTGAGTGGCTGTGAATTGCTGCATAAATTGGGGATTCCAAATGACAGTTACAACTAAGGACAGAGAACAATGGTTACAGACCCTAAACTGCAATTAGTGCTGAGCAGAAGCCATAATTTCTTGTTCAAACTTAATGCTTTTGAAGTGTATCATCTTCAACAGAGCTCAGAACACACAACTTCTAGATTAAAAATCCCAGTAGTGATTCTTTGGAAGTTTTGCACTATCAAAAGAAATAGAGATTTTTCAGTATGAGATGAAATCAAGATTTGAGAACATTGGGTGTTTCATTTCTCATTAAAAAAAAATCTTGATCAGCAGATTTTCAAATGTTTGCACCTAATGGGTTCTTGTTTTCAGCTTTGAATCCTATTGCCCATATTTATTCTTGCACTAAGCTGAGTAAAAGAAGGAAAAGATGATTGCAAACAACTCACTGGATGTCTAGTGATGCCTGCCCTGCCCCACCCAAAGCCAGATCAAGTCAAATGCCTCAAACTAGGTCTACTTGCAGAGGAGAAAGGGGGTAGAAAGTGACATGCTAGTGAGTGGGGTGTGAGGAATTATCTGGGTATTTTATGTGTATCCAGTTTTTTCATGCACCACCACTCAGAAGCAGATCCCCAAGGTGTGGCTGTTTCTCCTTCTATGATGGCAGATCCCCAGTGCTTGGGGGGAGGTGGTGTTGGGGCACAGCTCTGTTCTGCCTGCACTAGTGCTGCCACAAACAGCTTTTGGAAGAGAAGGATCTGAATTGTCTCCTGCTGCAAGCAGCTCTCCACTTCTCACTGCTGTTACCCCCATGACTGAGCACCTGATCTGCTTTTCTTTGCTTTAACCCACATTGGGGTGCTGTAAAGGACTGAACCTAGGGAAACAGCAAGAAAGCAGGTACCAAGAGGAGTGATGTGGAATGTAGGGGTGGGAATTTGCTACAGAGCTACACATTGTGTGGCTTGGGAACACTTCAAGAGCTCAAATACTGAACTACAGCAACAGAGTGAGTTTCATTTAGCAGAAAACTCAGGTGATAGCCCTGCTTCTGTGCACTAAGAAGGAAGAGCAAAGGAATGTTGCCTGAACATTCAGCATCTCAGTTGTAAGTTTCAGCTGTAAGATTTCTTTTATCTGCTGCTGTTTGTGCTTGGCTTGTATCATTTGTCTTTGTCTTCAAGCTGGACATTGTTGTCTATACTGAATGAGGCACCCATCATATTAGAACATCAATGAACATTGGTTTTCTTCCACCTTTGAAAGTCAAAATGATGACTCTAAAAATCACTCTATTATATTCCTTTAAATATCTTCTTTAAAATTTTATATGCTGTGAAGATTAAACAATCCAACCACACAAGAGTTACACTGCAGGTGTATTAATGCCAGTAGTACTGTGTCATTGCATTTATACTCTCCCATCATTTCTCTGTTGTGTGTAGAATTGAGGCACATCTATTTTTTTTATGTGTGTTTATTCATGGACCAGCATAATGAGAAGTAGTCCAGGGTGAGACCTCACAAGATTGATGGTAATATAAAGAAAAAATTCTAATTCTTGCCCTTTTACCTGTCCACCTGCTCCTGAGTGTTCTGAAGAAGAGCAGTGATAAAGACTGCATGTGATAAAAGGGAATTATTCTGTTGGAGTCAGACCTGATGTTGATCCTGAAGGATCTCCCAGCAGGACCTGCAGTGATTTGGGAGCCATGGCTGTCACAGAAGCCAAATACCACTGACCCTGCTGTTCAGTCCCATCTAGCATTGGAGAGGCAGTGGCAGTTGGGTTACAGCAGCCAGCACTCCATGAGCTGTGAGCTCAGCAGGCTGTGACCAGTCCTGCTGCTCAGTAAGGCAGGAACTTGTAGCTGTTTCTTTCTAACCACAGCAGGGGCTGCAAGCTGAAGACAGGGTTCTTCCTATTTCTGAGGGTTTCACAGCCCCAACAAGCTTCAAGCACAGGTTTTGATCCTGGAGTTCCTGCCTGTCACCATTCAACTGATAGGGTGTCTCTTGCTGCTGTGAGAAGCCAAGGCTCTCAAGCCATTTTCCTGGTGTTTGCATGGAATTGTAACAGCTCCTGCTAATTTCCTAAAATCATTTTGGTGGCAGGGTGGTATTTGAAAGAGAGAAGTGGCATGGGCATGCTGGTTGGTTTTAAGCATTGATGAGAGCTGGATATGAGATAGAAAAGGATAACTGAAAGGTAGCTCTTCTGCAGGAATGGTAAATAGATCAGAATTCCTCCTTTTGGAAGAATGTTGTGTCTTGAAAACACCACTTCTCCTGCAGCAGCCACCACCAAATCCAACCTGTGCAAAGCTACAGCTTCTCTGTAAATCCAGTTTTGTCATTCTTGTTGATTGATCCCCAGTTTTCAGGCATGGATCAAATGTAAACTGTTCTCATTTCCCTAAAGCTGCAGGTATTTTCTTACCCTCTGCTTCTGTTTGTACCTCTCTCTGATCTGTTCCTGAGTGACTTGGTCTAGGTGCCCCTGCTCAGGCAGGGGGGTTGGACTAGATGATCTTCTAGCTCCCTTCCAACCCCTAATATCTGTGAATCTGTGAATTATGGATGGGCAAGTTTCACTTGTGCTGTTTACAGACCTGTGGGCAATGGAGAATGTCAGGTTGCTGCTGCTCCAGAAAGCTAAAAGCAGTAGCAGGCCCTCAAATTAACCCCAGGGGAGATCAGATAAGCAGCAAGCAGAAGGTCTGGAGGGAGGCACAGGGTAGAAGACATCACTGTACCTTTGAAACAGCTGGAATGTTTTCCAGGCTGTTGTCCACAAACCCCTGGTGGAATCCAGGGCCATGGTAAGTTGAACAGCTGTTTGGCTCAACTCTAGTTAACAGCATTTGAAATAGTGTTTCCAATTAAAAGTTTGATCAGATGGGTGTGTGGTGGTTTAGGAAAAATGTTAAGTGCTGATAATGATCTGCTGTTCCAATAATGCTGGAACCACTGTTCTGGAATGTTTGAAAAGGTAGAGAGCACTCCCTGCTTAGCTTTAGCTTGGTTGTGTCTCCACCAGAGGGATGTTCTCAGGAGGAGCAGTGTGGCAGCATCAATTGGCCCTGCCCAGGAACAGAATCCTGGGGTTCTTCATCATTGCTTTCTCCTCAAGCATCACAAGAAGTCTTTGCTGCTCCTATTTTTCATATGTATTTATCACTAGTAGATTTAGATTCCTGAGGAAACTAGATGATCTTCTAGGTCCCTTCCAACCCCTAACACTCTGGTTCTGTAAACACCTGTTGCTAACTTGCATATTTCTGAAGTTCTCTACTTAAGCTTCTATCTGAGTATGAGAATCCCCTCAATCTTTGCCTTTTACTAGACATGTAAAGCAAGAGAAGTTGACTTCTGCAGGAGTGTGAGAAAAGGTGATTTCCTGATGTCATCTGGAGTGAGAGTGATTCATGAGTGGGTAAGACACAGAGGGTACAGAAGCAGCCAGGAGTTGTATGAGGAGAACTGGGGATGAGAATTTTGGCAAGAATTTGGCAGAGTGATCAGAAGAGGGTTTCTGTCAGAGCTGGAGAGGTCACAGTTGGAGAACTATCTTGGGGTCAGTTGGAAGTCACTTTACCACAGAACATGGTTACAGCTCTCTGTCTGAATCTACTTCACCTTTGCCCCAGCTACACCCTTTCTCTGGAACCCCAACTTCTTCTCCAGTTCCTCTTGTGACCCTTCTCAGTGAAAAACCTCCTTTCCTGCTTACTCCAGAAATATGCAGAGGTAAAAAAAGATGGAAGAGACCAACCCCCACCTCACTACAGCCTCCTTTCAGGTGGGTGTAAGAGGGCTCAGGTCTCCCCTCAGCCTCTTTGTCTCCAGGCTAAACAATCCCAGCTCCCTTAGCTTCTCCCCAGAGGATTTGTGCTCTAGACCCTCAGCAGCTTTTTGCTTTTCTTTGGTCCTGCTCCAGCATCTCCATGTCCTTCTTGTAGTGAGGGACCCAAAACTGAACACTATTCAAGGTGCAGCCTCACCAGTGCTGAGTAAAAAGGCACTCAGATACTGTTGAGGTGTTTGGTGCAATATAAAGTCAATAAAAGAATTCATATTTTACTGATTTTTTTCTTTTTTTTTTGGTTAGAAGGTATATTTTTAATGGAAAAAAATATTGGTGTTGCTTTCTTGTGCAGATTTTTCCAGTAGATGGGGAGATCACTTTTAGTTGTCATTGTTGGTCCCTAAAAATTTGCTTTCTACTTTTGTCATATATTATCTTCAAAGACTGCAGGAGTCCATGGTTACTGTGAGGTAACACCATGAAGTTTTGTCAGTATCCTCTATAAATTAACTTATTCTGAGATGACTTTCTGTTATCATGTCAGTGAAACATCAATATGTTGATGCTATATGTGAAAGAACTTTAGCACTGTACCTCTAAGAAAGGCTTTAAGAACCAACCTGAATCACAAAATTAATTATCCTACTAGGAAATGATCACTGACCCCAAGTTCTGTCTTTAATTATCTCTTCAAAGAAACACATCAAAAAAACAAAGCCAATTTCTCATATATATATAAAAATATATATATTTATGTTCATTCTAGTTACTAGAGTTTACCCAACTGTAATAGTGCTGAAATTCAAATGGAAACTGCTAATTAATCAGCATTCAACAGGACTAGGCAAAGTTAATTCATTCATAACAAAATGTAGCTGGAGAACAATGGATTACTTACATTGGTTTTCATTACAGGTTAGACATCAGGGTGTGGATGTCATCCATAAGCTGCAATAAAAGAAAATAAATTAGGAAACTGGCAAAAAAAAAAGAAGTTTAATCCAGTATTTTGTTCATTTATGTGCTTAGCTGCTGTGCTATTCCCATGAGTATATATGGTATTATAGCAAAGGAAATGTTCAGGGAAATTATGTCCTTTTAAAACTGAGCTATTAACTGATATTTATATAGTGACTATTACTGGTCTTCATGAATTAAATGCTAAAAACTGGTTTATTTTTAAATACCTAGAATATCTTTTTTTTCTGTTCACTTAGTGGTATGTATAAAACAACCTTTCTGTCTGCTGATAGAGATTGACCTGCATAGAATTATGCTATAAATTGCTGAATTCTCTTCCCTGCAGTGTCTACATCACAGGACAACAGTTTTTCAGGGCACCCAGTGTAGATGTGAATACTGAAAACCAGACTTAGCTTCACCCTCTATGTTCATTCTAAAAGGAAAAGGAAATGAAATGCAGATACAACTTTTAGAAGTGAAAAATAAGAGACTTTGTGGTGTATTTTATAATTAGCCCTTATGTTGGTTTGCATTAGCACACTATTTTATGTTACATGGCTCTAGAATTGTTTAGATCATACACATTCTTAAGTGTAAAATCACATTCCAAGTGGACCAATATTTAGATTTTACAGATGTCTTTTAAATTGCATTGTAACTGACAACTCTGTGTTGTGCTCAAGTAAAAGGCAGCATCAGGGCTGCATTCTGCAACAGATATCAATGGAAAATCATTCATGCACAGGACTGCAGTGAGGTAGGAATTGCAGAGTCCCAGGATGGAATCTCTCAGGCTTTTTGTACTGACAGGAGAGTGCAGACTGGGAACTGTCCCTTTGGTGTGTATTCCAATCCTCAGATCAGTGCCCAGGAGGAAAGCTCCTTTCCCATCCTCTTCCCTGCTTATTTATGTGTTGGTGTTTGCAGTTCTGGTTTTGGTCTGGGCTGGCAAGCTGCTGAAGGTGATGTGAGGAGGTTGTCCCTGCAGACCTGCTGCTCTGCACTCAGTCCTCCTGCCCTGAGACTGGGCTATACAGCAACTCTAAAGCCAGCCCTTTGCTCATATTTAATGATAATCCATTTAAAATAACCATTATAATGGAAGTGTCCATGACCATCACGTAGCATTTCAGTTTTTTCACAACAGTATTTACTGTATTTAGCAACAAATTGCTGAAATATCAACAGACAGTTAAATATATTTCCTGAACCAGGTCTTAATGTTGGGAAGAGAATCCCAGTGATGTCAAGATTTGATTTTAACTTACAGCAGGTAAACCTGAAGCCTCAGTAGAGCATAACTAGTCTTAATAGAAAAGAAAACCTTTTCCTATTGGGAGCAGACTGCACTTTTGTGCTCTGTGTAGTGCACATGAGTAATGTTCAGCCATATAAAATCACAGCACAAACCTATTCCATGTCCTGTGCAGATGCAAGTCAGTGATTTTTCTGTGCTCAAAGAAGTTGAAGATATGCTGCTTCAAATACTATTTTTAATCCAGATATTGTTACTCAGCTTGAGGACGTGTTGCTACCTTCACAAGTACTGAATTTCACCCCAAAAAAAGGACATTGCAAATAGGTGATTTGGAGCCTTAGGCTTCAGACCTTCGGATGGGCTGAATCGCCCTCTGGAGGTGCCTGTTCCAGTCTGCTGGCTTCCCAGCAGTGCTGCCTCAAGCTGCAAGTGAAGTGAGTGACCTGTCATTCCAGTCTAGATCCTTTCCCCACACCTCTTTCTTGTACAGAACAGCTGCTGCATTCCTCACCTTTTCCATCAGCCTTCTTCTACTCTTCCTAAAATGAATAAGCACAACTGCTACTTGGTGCTGTTTCCTCTGTATTTTGGTTTTTTTTTTTTCCTGTCCTTTTCAATCTTCCTTATTTTTTTGTTGTTTGGTTTTTCTTTTTCCTGACTCTTTCTAGCTATCATCTCTTCTGACATCTGACTTTCCCTGTTGAGAGTGTTGTCCTAACTTCTGGTGTGGAAGATTGCTGCCCCTTCCCTTTGATGCTGTATTTTCTGGGAGAGATAACCCTGTGTTGAAGACATAGAAAAAGAAGAATATGGATTTTTTTATGGTCTTAAGAAATATTGTTCTTCTGCCTTCATATAAAATGTTTTGGTTCCTAATGTAATTGAAAGATGCTTGTAGAAATGTAAGCTCAAAATATAAAATCCACATTAAAGACTGTAAATTTAAGAAAATATACCATTAGTCTTTATTTTAAAATGGAGTCCTACATGGCTCACTTGCAAAAGGATTTAAAAACTTGTGTGCTGATAAAGTCTGACTTACTGAAAGGTGAAATGATTTTCTTTCTCCCTGTGGTGATATTTGCTTGATGTATAACCTATTAAAGATCTCTCCTCTTCAGTTCTCTGTCTTCTTTTTGGTCCTTTTGTTAATTTCCTTTTCCTTTCTGCACTGGACTCTCCTAACTTTTATTTCACTACTGATTCATTTTTCTCTCATGTGTGCATCCATTTGCCTAAAATAATGCCTTAAGCATGATTATAGATATTCAGGAATATATTTACTTCTCAACATTGGCTGAATCTGCTATTTCAGGACTTATTCCAGTAAACCAGCTGAGAAACCCAACAATTCAGTGACAGCATTTTCAGGTTTATGTGACACACGTGCCTTCATAGGATCAAAGTACCTTGCCTCCTGCATCAGTGGGAGAAAAAATGATGGATGGGGATGAACAATCCAGTAAAAATACAGACTTATGGTACTTGTTCAGAGTAGGAATGCTGACTTAAAAAGAGCATCTGAATGAAAGCAAACATGCTGCATTCATAACATCTGCAAACTTCTGCCATACTGTTGATTTGCAGATAAAAAGAAACACCAATGGATAGTAATATAAGCAGTTAAAGTTTAAAAAAACCCCAAGTCAGCTAAAAGATGACTTTTGAAAAATGATGAGGAGAATGTTTGTAAATCATGCTTTGCTATAGCAGAAATAGAGTATTGAAGTTAATGTTTTCTGAGGGGTAGATAACCACATAGTTTAATATCTATACTACATGTTCTTTAGATAATATAAATTCTCTGAATTACAATAAAAGGAATGCCAAGTACATGATAAACATAAGTAGTGAAGTTCAGAACTTTTTGGTTGAGATGTTTAAAATATAATTTGGAACCTCTTCTTACACTTACAGTAATTTGCAATAAGAGTAATAACAGGAACTTACTAGAAAATGCTTGGAGATGTGGCTGAGAATGTAATTTATGGTGCCTTAACTAATTAATTCTGAACTAATATCATTATAAGCATAATTTTGAGCCCATTCAAAAAGCAACTTCTTTGCCAGATTAATTCATTGAGCATTAGGATGACATTATTCTGTGATTCCAGACAAGGATTGGAAAGCAGAGGAAATGTGGAATCTCTGAAGCAGTTACACCAATGATGAGTTTTTATCTTGCACAGTATTACCAGTAATTTTTTTGTTAGAATGAATCAACTGCAACTAATTTTGTAAAGATGAACCACATGAAAATTATGCATAGAAAAAGAAAGAATATTAAAAACTATGTTATGCTTGCTAGAATTTTCTGGGGTGCATCCTCAAATGATGTAGATTGGCTTACTGAAGATTTCTCCTTGCTATTAACTATATAATACAGAGCCTGAAATAGCCTCTTACTTAATACTTGTATTCATTTTTACTTATGGAATAAGGTCTTAGTCATCATGAGAAAGAATCCAGTTCTAACAACAGCATATTATTGTTAGCAGGAGCACAATCAATCTTACTTGAATTAGAATAGTTTCAGAAAATGACTTTGGTTTTGAGAGGACTGTGTTGATATTGCTTGTTAAGTTACAAAGTTTAATAGTACTACTAATCTAGAGTTGTAGTTTGAAGAGAAAATTATTTTTACACTCAAGTTCATCTATTTTTAACTTGAAATTTTGGAGTAATAATATCACAGTTAAAACAACCAATTGAAGTGTCTTTTTATTAGATGAAAGACAGTGAAGAAAGCATAGCTGGAAACATTTACAAACTGGGCAAGATTTTTCAGCAAATGACTGAGTGTAACCATAGAGAAACACTTGCAAGAGGAGAATAAAGTGGAGTGAAAATGCTACATGAAGATGTGAAAACATACTTCATCTGTAAAGTCCTGCAGGAAACAGGCATGAAATATTAGGTTTTTGTGCTCAGAAACACAGCTTAGGTACATGTGGTCTTGGGAGGTGCAATACTCAAACTCCATGAAGTGTTCTTTGATCAGGTTACAAACAAGTCTGGCTTGGACACAAATAGAATGTAGCTATCTGCTTTATCTGTGGAGATAAGGTGACACAAGGATCATTTATAAAACAACCACCCTGCTTGCAGATCCTGCAGATCACATGGCTGGCAGACGTGGAAATCATTCCAGAAATGAAAATGGAAGATGCAAAATCCAGGAAGATTGTGCTGAAGGTTTGGTTCATTTCACTGCCTCTTAGGGTTGTGAGCATCTCTATAATGATGATATATATACACACATAATATATGTATATTCTGCATACACATATTGCTATGGTTATGAAAATAAATGTGTGAAAAGCTGTAAAAGAGGAATTTGAGTTACATGCAAGAAGCTTTTCAAAAGGGGCTCCAGGAGGATATTTTTATACAATACTTTAAACAACTGGAAGGTGTAATGAGAGTCAATTCAGTCCTGGATCTGATCATGATCAGAAAAAAAAAAAAAAAAAAAAAAAAATATATATATACACTAGATCTAAAATGAAGACCTTATGAATCTATAATACTTTTGGTTTAATAAAGAGACCAGAAAAAGGGTAAACATATTGTGAAAATCACTGACAGAAGTGTAAAGAGTTTGAAGAGTAATAACAGAAAGCTGGTTCAGGAATAACACTGCAATAGAATAAGAGCAAGATTCCACTGGAAAGAAATGTCAGTGAAGTATAAAGTAGGAGAAAAGAAAATTGAACTGGGAATTGAACTTTAAGTTTGCCACCATGCAAAGATAAAACAGAAATAAAGCTTGGCCCATGCTATCTAAGAAAGCCTAATTATCTCAATATAATTTTGGTAACAAGATCTGAAAATCTGTGGAACTTTGAAAGAAACACTGAAAAAAAAAATCTGCTTGCTAAGGTTCTTCAACTTTTATTTTTTCTTTTATTTCCAATAGAGTAACACTGAATAAATAGAAATCTGAGACCACTGTCTACAGATCACTTCATTTATTTGAAATTAAAAGATAGTTGGAGAGACAGCAAACAAAATGGGAATTGAAAAGAATAGAAAATGATATTAAAATAAATAATTTTAATAAATTAAATTAA